>JAQIVE010004512.1:0-14424 GCA_034698285.1 Sminthurinus bimaculatus | reverse complement strand
TAAAGGGCGTTCAAAAATATTCACTGGTTTGGTTTTTACATGCAATCAAACCCAGTCCAAGTATTTTGTCTTCAGCCGTTATCATAATAGTATAACACACGTCGCATAAGTAAGGTCTATATAGTGTACTCTTGCCATTTTACAAATTGATACACTTACAACTTGGACCGTGATTAAAAATTAAAACTATATAGGGAGACATGTATACTAATGCAGGTTTGCATGTTAATACACATGTTGTACTAATGTAATAAAATACACACAAATAATGTTTAATACTGGCTCATCACTAAAACTGAACAACTACCTAAACTACTCGAACTTCCACCTATTGAAGTGTATTCTATGTGGTTATAAAACAACATATAGCCACATAGCTGCCGGCTCATAGCTCATACGAGGTTTTGTACGCAGGTTTTCGCAATTTCAGACTCTTTTAGCTGTGCATGTCGAGAGTGGAGAAGAAAGTGAATTTGTGATTTATAGTGAGCAATTCTAATTTCCAAATACATTTCAATTATGGATATATCTCAAGTTAAGGTAAGGTATTAACAATTTATTTTGATCAATAAGTATTACTGGACTCATTTTTAATTCGATATTTGTGTGAAAAAACTCAAATCTTGTCAAAAATAGGCCTTTTCTGACATTTGTTGATAGGAAATAGGAAGTGTGAATTTGTGTTAATTTCGAAAATTGATAAAGTATAATAAAGTGATGATGTTTAATAGCTTACTAACCTTTGATTTAATTGGCCAGGGTTTGCCTCTGCTGATTGGAGTTGGAGCAATAGCTGTCTCGGCCTTTTTGGCGTATTTCTTAAGGTCAAAATCAAAACCACGAACACTTTTGGACTCGTCAAAAAAGTATCCTTTGAAACTAGTGGAAAAAATCGAACTATCGCATGACACCCGCTTATTTCGCTTTGAACTCCCTTCAAAGAAACACATCCTCGGACTTCCCACCGGACAACATGTACATTTATCGGCGATTGTCAATGGTATGTTAATGTGACAAAAACAGATTGTTTTAAATGTATTTGCAATGCTTTGATATACACTTATGAATCTTCGACAGCTATTATTCATGATAATATTCTATTTACGACATATTCCAATAATAAAAAATGGCAATTTTGATGGCATGAATTAATTAAATATTTTATAAATTTTGATCTTTAACATTATTTATTTTCATTTTTCATAGATAAATTGGTCGTTCGACCATACACTCCAGTGAGTTCTGACGATGACCTTGGATATATGGACTTGGTTATCAAGGCAAGTATATAGATACAGTAGCTGTTACGTAAAACAAACAAAATGTGCAACTCATTCCAGACCATACTAAAATTAAGTTTCAATGATTGACATCATGACTGACTCATGTGTAATATGGAATGTGTACATATTATAATACATAATGTGTATATGTGTCCAATTTAGTTTTTCATTTCATATCAAGTAATAGCATGTGTTACAATAATACTTATTATGCATTGAATTTTCTTTTCTTCGCTGAGTTTAGGTATACTTCAAAAATGTCCATCCTAAATTCCCTGAAGGAGGAAAGTTAACGCAGTACTTGAATGACTTACCACTGGGCAAAACTGTTGATGTTCGTGGGCCATCAGGAAGACTGGTACATATTCATTTCCTACATATAATACATAATACATAACTTTCAACAATTTATGACTATGAAAAAATACAAGGAAAAGGAAAACTTTCAAAATATTATTTAACCACCCCTTGTTTTTATTGAACATAAAATATTTAGACTTATAAAGGAGCTGGTGAATTCAAGATTCGTGCGGATAGAAAAACAGACCCAGATACAATTCTAAGAGCAACGAAAATTAATATGATTGCAGGTACCATAAGAAGGCTTTTGGCTGTTGTACCCTCGTACATACTTTAATCCATCTTGAAATACCTTATTTTTTATGTAATATCCATCATATTATGATGGATATGACATAAAAAATATGGCATTATTTATTATTTTCATAATTCATAACAAATTTAAATAATAATATATTACTGTACAATATATTTTGAGCATTAAACTTTAACTATGGTTTCTGTAAAGGTGGAAGTGGAATCACTCCAATGCTCCAAATTATCAAGGCTGTGTTTAAGGAGCCAAATAGCAAAATTCAACTATCACTGGTCTATGCTAATCAAACGGAAGAAGATATTCTCTGTCGTTCGGACTTGGAAAAAGTACTTAAAGAAAATCCAGATCGTTTTCGTCTGTGGTATACTTTGGATCGACCACCAGCAAACTGGAAATATAGGTATTTTATTATCTTTGTAAATTATCAATAATAATTGTACGTGTATTTCCAAATTGATAGTAAGTTATTAAATTATGCATGTCGTTAGTCGTCCTATCCTAAAATGATGGTATTACTTCTTATTCCCCTATATATAGCTCTGGATTCATCAGTAAAGAAATGTTGGAAGCCAATTTTTTCCCTGCCTCTGATGACGCTGTAGTTTTAATGTGTGGACCACCTCCAATGATTAATTTTGCATGTACACCTGCATTGGACAAATTGAATTACAATTTAACTCGTCGTTTTGCCTATTAATTTTGTTACTTAAGTGTAAGGCAGAATGCGCAAATTATAGCTATAATCAATAATCTAGTAAGTTGTTGTTTAATATATGAGGAATTTTCAGTAACCATAATTCCAGCCATTGCGTTCGAAAGACTTTAATAATTATTATCATCTTCGAATTCTGAGGGGCTTATTTCATAATATTACTTAATTATAAAGTATAAAATAGGAGATATATCTCGAGTAGTTTTCAAGAGAGGGAATCATGTGAGCGTTGTGCTATGATACATACAATATTGTTGCAATTGTTTAGTAGATAATAATGACACATACTCATGTACAATGTCATCACTATAATATACTCTGTTCTAAAAACTCATTGTTATGATGTTTGCTGTTGCAACCGTCTGGGAAATGAACAAAATAATAATAATCATGATTTTGACTCTCACTGACCAAAATACTTATAATAATTGTAAGAAAAAAGGAGGAATAAACTAAAAATTTGTTGTTATTGCTGTACAAGTTAAATGAATACGTTTTTTACAAACATTTTATGCCCCACAAAGTACACATGAAACATGAATATTAGTAATATCCCTTAGAAAACACAGCACTGGTCGCATATTATGTTTTCAGTTTTCAGAATATTTAAATCAAAAAAATATGCTTGTAAAGTGGATTTCAAATCTTGACAACATAAGCCATAAATATATAAACAATCATTGCATGTTTATTCATTTTGTTACACAAATTATTTTCAAGCTCTAGAAAAAACGTACGTACACAAATCTATGTATAGACAGTTTAAAAAAAGCTAGAACTATATAACAATAACAGCTAGGTTATATTTTAATGTGTAAAACAGGAATGATAACGTATTTGATTTTATCCTTAAATATATATTAAATAGTTTAGAGTTTCTTGATTGTTTATTTATTTGGACGGTCCAGTTCATTTTCAGAGACTTATCTCCTTAAATGGAAAAGTTTATTGCGGTGATATGTGATATTCAGTTAGTACAAATTACGTAGGCATACATTATCATTCTCTTTCATTAAATAATGTGACTTGTTGGACGGACTTTGTGTTTAAGTATGTAATGAGTCACTATGTACCTATAAGTATATGTCACTCTTGGACGGAATGCTTTTGTTTTTTTCTTGAGATTTTCATCTTAAACATAACTAAAATTTAAAAATAATACTAGAAGGTATACTATTTAAGTAACTGGTTAAAAGCTTTGTGCGTAAAAGATAAGATCATTTATATATAACCTTGTACAGTGTACAGTACAATGTAATAGATTCAACAATGAAACATGAGAGAGATTCAAAATTATAAAACGTCATGACGTTTTATAATTTTGAAAATAAGCCATGACGCGTCATGGCTTATTTTCAACTATTACAAAATAAATATTCCTAAAAATCGTATTGTCTTCCTTTCTTATAAAAAATGACGAAAAATCAATGACAGATTTAACCGCATGCTAAATCTTATAGTCAAGCAAATAAGCAAGAGGTAAGAGTCATGGTTAAAAACACTAAATGTCTTTATAAGCGCATACATACACGAAATTACGTGATATGTATGAACGTGTGCATTCAGTCGACGGAAAATCTAATTTCTAAAAAGGAATCCAAGTAAAAGGAGCCCAATGAGAAGTGGTGAAGCTACATTTGTGTAACTGCTATTACACCAGTTGTCGAATTCGCAAAAGCAGAACGTAACATTGTCGTAATAATCTCTGAAATAAACAACAAAAATCGATGGAATCAATTTAACGATGGCGTGTAAATAATTATTATACAGATACAAATGCATATACATTAATGTACGGCATAATAGAATACAGCGTGTAAAGTTGTTCCTTGAATTTACGAAAGACGTACCTTTTCACATCTAATTCCTTAATTGATGATGTAACATAATGTGCCAAGCGCACATCTTTTGCAGCTGGACGACAGCCTTCATATTTATCAGCAGGAATGTCATGTCTAGAGTACTCGATCAAACTAAGGCAGTTCCTCGTGATGACTTCTTCCGCTAATGAAATATATTAAAATGACAATATTTATATTGGTTTGGGATTTAGGAAACATGATTAAATAGTAAATTAATTAAATATGTATAAACTATAGACGTATAGACAAAGGATAAAACCATATCATAAATGTAAACAAATCTTACATCCTTTCCGCTCTATAATTTTGACACATTTTTCGCATGTAGTTGGCGTGTACCATCTCCAATCAAAAGGAGTACCTACAATCAAATAAAACAGCCTTTTTCAAGTAGGTTTAATGATTTGATTGCTATAATATTTGCTATTTGTACCGTAGTTTGCAGTGATAAAAATCAAAAGCAATCGTGTAAAGTGTAAAAAGGGAGAGATTGAAAAAATGGCCTTACCACAGCCTGGTTGAGTACTGACGCACTGGTAACACCATAAGCTGTCAACTGTAAAGAAAAAGTTATTATTATCATTATGAATTAGTGGAATCAGCAGAGTAACACCGCTGTTAATTTGATTCTAAATGTATGGACATAACTTTGATTGTGTGACTCATTTGCTTGGAGGATGGAGTCAACTTACCTTTTGGTAGTAAAGCTATTGTGGCACAAACAAAAAGGACAGAGAATGTCATGGTCAACTTTCACGTACATAAATAAATACTCTACTATTAAATAAAGATACTATTAGGAAAAGTGATTTAATCAAGACATCAAAATTAACTATCCGAAATGCCAAGAGAGACTCAGGTGACTGTTTATTTTTTATGTTTTGCAGATCCGTGTTTTTTCGCCGCGCCCCTAATCCTTGAAAAATCACCGCACTATATAAAACCTAAGTTAAAAAAGAGAGATCGGGAGAAGAAAGTTAAAAATAACAATTTTGTCCAACTTCTTTAACTAACTACAGATTTTAAAACAGCTCTGTTTAATCATAACAAAAAGGTAAGTATTAAAAGTGAATTCTAATAGCAAACATTAACAGTAAGCTTACTTTGGCAAATTCACACAGTCCGCAGTGCGAATTCAGCCCGAATCCAAACCCATATTCAGTTGGTAAAATGTAAAAAAGTAAAAACATTAAAATGTTTAGTGAACTAGTGAATTAATTGTACACATATTTACACGTTTTTTCTCAATTTAATGTTACAGGTGATCATAGAGAGACAGAATGGTCGTTTTTCGGCGATATCCCGTAAGTGGCCAACTAATTTCCATATGAGAATGTACCTAATATATCTTCAACAACATGATTGAACAAAATAATCTATAATCTATAACCTAAATAAATGTAAAACCAAATCTATCGTATATTTTGATGTGCACATTGCATATTGATGTAAACACCTGTTGTTTAATTTGTACAATTAAAAACCCTGAACTCTGAACTGACCGTTTTCAGATACCAACAGCGGTCGACACGTTTTGGACCCTAGCATTCATCGGTACAGCTATTTTCAGCGTAAAATGTAATGCTACAATTACAATCTCAAATATACTGCACATTTATTACCTATTTATTTATATGTGTATACAATAAGGACTACATGAAAACAGAGAGGATTTTCCTTCACAAGGGTTTGCTTGTGTCGGGTTTGGACCATATGCCTGTATAAATGTCCTTCTAGCTCTGATTTTATGTTTTAATTGTACAGATACACACTAGCGATAGGAGAATAAAAGTCTCTCCCATATCAGAAGATATTTAAAGAATACTTTTAACATGTAATATTATGCACAACAATATTGACAGGCACAATAATGTGTTAATTATTTATTTATCATTAATTTCAGTTCACTTACTTGATGGTGCTAGAGGATATAAATATCTTGGAGCACCAGATTGGGAAAAATTAAAGCAGCAAAAAGAAGCCCAGGCTAAATCGAATGAATAGAGTAAAATTAGTGCGATATAGTACTATACATAATTAAACTGCGGATAGTAAAAAGTAAAAATGTAACAACGGGGGAAATTCTGTTCCATTTAATGATTACGGTGTGAAAACCACTGTAATAAACAAAATTTACTAAGATGTTTAATTGTTACAACATGTGTATATATGAGCTACGTAGTCAAAGTCATTTTTTCGAAACCGGATAGAAAGATACATTGTACATTGGCATCAATATTATGATTGCATTAATGCGTTTTGTTTAGTTTCTAAATAGTATGGAAGTACTATACCTACAACAATTATCACTTCTTTGTAAATTCAATATTATGTTTGAATAAAGGAATGAATGATGTAAATAAAGGAGAAATAAACTACAAGTGATATTAATTATTAGTAAAAGTTGCAAATTCCTAGTAGTTGTTTTTTATGCATCATCATTTCATTAAACATAAAAAGTTGTTGGTATAAATCCATAATTTATTTTTTATTTTAGTTTTAATATTAGTACTTCACATCTCGCGTTTCGTAGCTTTTATTCAGTTGTTTTTTAAAGGTAAAAGCACGAAGTGAAAGTAGATATTTACATACATATACTATGAAGTAAAGTACAAGATGCTTTAGAGTAGTATGTAGATATGCTTGACCATTGTTCTTGAAAACGGTGGGAAACGGGAAAAATAATCTGTCACTGAAAATTTTCAGTGATTTTACATTTATTAGTGAATTATTAGGGAATTTTCCGACCCACCGCAAGGCAAAATGTCAATAAATAGAGAGAATTTTAGCAATATTCAGTAATCCTTGATCACGGCGCCAATGGAGGTCTAGTAAAAAAGCACCGAAGTCCGAAGTCAGTTGGTCATCCGGATATTTTTCGGGATTGTTTTAGAAAAAAAGTCCTGTTTTTATAATTTTAGCTTAAAAAGTGTTTTAGTAGTGTCTTGTTGGTTCATTAGTGTTATACTGTTTGTATACATTTACTTGCTCCTGCAAGAAGTTGTATTTCTTTCATTTTTTGTCATTTTAGAGTTTTAGTCTAAAAAATTCTGAAACTTTTAGAAAACACAAAAAGTCAAAAGTAGAAGATTTAATATCATGGCTTGTTCTACTTCATCTCTTTTATTTTTGTAAAAACTAAACTATGTTTGGTTTTGAAACGTTATTTCCTCCTAGTCTTATTAATAAATCGGAAAAAATGAGCGAAACAGAAAGTATTTTTCTTACTCCAATCGTGGCTCATGAATTGGAAAATGTATTCGACCCTGTTTTAATGTTTTTACCTAATGCTAAAAGTGCAACGAGTTCTAACCGGTCTAATATTGATACAGTATTATTGCATAAAAGTGAGACCAATGTAACACCCGTAAAGGAAAAAAATAGTCGAAGCAGGCTGGGATCCTCTTCCTCATCATCATCAACTATAAAATTATGTATTCCACCAGTGCCATTAACAGCAATGTCGAATACAACAAAGTATCCGGTCCCAATTTTGCTTAAAAATGGCAGTAATTCTTCTACTAGTCCAAAGAGAAGGACTAGTAAATCTCGTCGAAGTCGATCATCAATTTCAAAACATGCATTTTTAGTCAGTCCAGGAAAGAAATCTGAAGATAAATCATATTTTGATAAACCACATCCAGTGGATTATCATCAAGAAGGGAGTTTAAAATTGACGTTTCCTTTACGCGAAATGCCTATTAGTGGGCCGACTGTGTCTGCTGTAAGAAATATGATAAATAAATAAATATCTACTATATCATTTAAAATTTTAATTCACAAGAGTAACTTGTATAAAATATAGGTTGGATAGATGCAAAATAGGAATAAACTTTATTATTATATAATATGATATGCTTTATTGTTACTATGCTTCAATTTACAGGCTGATGGTCCAAAGAACCTGGATAAAAGCATAAAATGGGCAATGTCTACTGCAGTGGATAAGTTTTGGAATGGAATTTCTAATTCAGATAACCAGAATCATCCGCCGCATCCTCCAGAAGTAGAAGAATGGGAACTCTTTGATAAAATTTACAAATCTTCCACATATCTTGCCGAATCCTTTATGAATACTGTAGACTCTTCGTTCACTAGGAAGTACAACATGAAATTTAGAGGGCAAAGTTTTGATGCTTTCAAATTTTTAAGTGAAAATATCACAGGGATTCTATTAAGTGCCAATAGTCGGAAAGGAGTTAATCCATCTAAAATTGATGAAATTCTTGAAACATTTTATAATTGTGGTTTCCGAGCAATGAACTCAATGCCGGATGAAAAAACAGAAGAAGTTATGAGTGATGGTGAGGAATGTGAAGGATGTGGAGAACAACTTTGTATATGTTGTAAAATTGTACGACTTTTTAATGAAGCGAATTTGTAAGTAACCTATTTTTGAATTGATATTATAATATATTTTATACGCATTAAATCGATTATACAACATAATAATATTATGGTGTTCGCCCTTTTAAATACCTTTTAATTTCTAAACGTCATTGTCATTCAGGTCAATTCAAGGCCTTGGGCTTATGGAAGAGTTAGCTGGGCCAAGAATGTATGCTGTTGTTAGTAAACAAATGGCTCAACGCGTCGAAGAAACATGCTCTGGAAAGTATGAAACATCCCATTTAGAAGACCTCCTTGACGTATGACCATTATGGGATTTTTTTTCTGTATTATACTATCTATAATATGTATAATATTATTGCCAAAATGAGTGTGCCTGTTTTGTATTTGTACTTAGAATTATATGAAATAACAGACACATTTTCTTTGATTGTTTATTTAGTGGCTCAAATACAGAGTACTTCCTTGGGTTGAAATCGTCTATCCAAATTCAACTGTTTATTCATCCATTAGTCGTCACGATGAGTTCTCCTATCTTTTATTGGAAGTTTATGGAAAGGCTATCATTAGTGAAATGTTTTCAATTATAATCGGTATGTTTATATGTATAATATGTAATATGTTATGACACTATTATACATTACATTTTCATTTTCTATTGATTCATCAACAATTAATGAAAAATATGTATTCAGTAGTGTTGTGCTCCTTAAAGCTCCTTTGTTTATTTGTCATTTTTTTGCTGATTTCACAGAATTTCCAGAATCTCAACCAATTTTAGAAGATTTGAGATATTGTATGACTCGAACTAACCTTCGCCACATCCTGGTTGAAAACTTGAAAACAGCTCTTGAAAAACGACTTTTGAACGCTGGAGTAAATACAAATAGTGTTCTTGATGCATACTGTTCTACAGTAAGGGCATTAAAGTTTGTAGACGCCAGTGGAATTTTAGTGCAGTTAGTAACACCCCCTGTTCGGTAAGTATTTATGAACTTTAATCTCAGAAATAAGAAATATTATAACCTATTAAATTTTATATTTGTTTACATGTACGCATGATACGTATTGAAGTTGTAATTTGACGCTTCTGTAAAATATAAAATTTAAAGACTAAAGGAGAGAATTAATAACAATCATTATAGTACGTAATGTTAATTTTTTTTTCTACAGCGAATATTTAAAATGTCGTGAAGAAACAGTTCGGGTTATCCTAGTAAATTTAACAGAAGAATCAGGTGACTTGGCCGAAGAACTTTCTCGTAATCCAACATATGCAGAACGAAAGGCTAGGCTTTGTGGTAATACTTGGAATGAATGGAAACCTGGTAAGCATTTGAATGACATGTCATTCCGTAATTAATTTACTCTGAATGGTATTCGAATAAGCAAATAATGGTTGAGACATAATTACTTTGTACATGGGCCTTTTATTTTTGATTTCTGCTTTAGACCCAATCGATGTTCCCAGGGACAAGTATAATTTAAGAAAGTCTGATTTAATTCAAGCACTTGTTTCTATTTATGGCTCAAAATCCCTATTTATTGATGAATATCGAGCATTATTAGCCGACCGCTTACTCAAAATGCCTAAACCTGGATCAATCACACGCGAAATTAAGTGCTTGGAACTACTCAAATTGAGGTAATTTCACATGTTGTAATTTACATAATTGCTTAATAAGTGATGATATACTGAGTAGTATATAAACCACATGAATAACTGCCAATCTCTTTATAATTATCTCACTCATTTAGACGTAGTGGAAGCAAGTTCTTTTCCATCTTGTTTGTATTCAATTTGCCTGCATTTTATTAAATATTGCAGATTTGGAGACGCAAATCTTCAAAAATGTGAAGTCATGCTGAAGGATGTATCTGATTCTCAGAGATTAAATACTCGATTTTATGAAGAAGAAGGAGCAGTTCTGGCTGATGAGGTAAAGTTTTAGAAAAACAAATTGTTGACATTAATTTATCATGCACTAAGCATTATGTTGCGATTAAATGTATTCTTGAATTTTGACATAAATCTAACGTGCGTCCATCTTTTCGAAATACAGGACGTTGTTGTAACTGGGTTGGTCGTCTCTGCTCAATTTTGGCCAAATTTCCGTCAAGAGTCTTTAGAATTACCACAAGTTGTTACAAACGCCTTTGATAAATATACAAAAGCTTTTGAAATGATAAAAGGAAACCGTACCCTGGAATGGCAAAAATATGTTGGAACTGTGGAAATCGAGTTAGAACATGAAGGGGCAACAATAAGTTTAACTGTAACTCCTTCTCAAGCAGCCATCATTTGGCAATTTCAGGAAAAAGGTGTTCTTTAGATTTTTATCTAGAAAGATGTAGCTAATGTGTTATTTTATAGTGCAAAAAATTGGTTACTTTATGTTTTCAAAAAAAAATTTGATTTTTTCAATTTTAGATCAATGGACTTTGGAAGAATTGTCAGGTGTTGTTGGCTTATCGCAACCCGTGTTAAAGAATCGAATAGGCTTTTGGTTGGCGAAGGTATTATAAGAGACTGTGATATGAATGTATTATAACAAGTATAAATACTCCAAAATATTCTTTTTATTTGTAATAGTGCGTATAAAATGAAGTTAGACACAAATTATCTCACCACGTTCTGTTTTTTCCAGGGTGTTTTGATTGAGATCAGCCCAGATGTGTACCATGTTAATGATTCTATTACGGGAGAAACGGATACATGCCCTAGTCCTAATAAATACACTGAAGAAACCGATACAGATTTCCCTCTTACTTCAACATCGAAACAAAGAGAAAATGAATTACAGGTAAGGATAACTTTTGTGCAGCATACCCGATCGTATAATCATATTGAGTTTTTACTTGTTTAAACGTTAGTGATGTTTCTGTTATTACTTATGACTTATGAGTCAAAAAAATGTTTATGCTTATTTTTGTATGTTTTAGATTTTCTGGTCGTACATTGAAGGAATGCTTACCAACTTGGAGTCTTTACCTCTCGCCCGTATTCATTCTATGCTTAAGCTATTTGCAACAGTAGAGTGCAGTTCAGAAGCATTACAAAAGTTCTTGGATGAAAAAGTTACACAAAATCTTTTATCTTATTCTGGTGGACAGTATCAACTTCCAAAATGATAATCAGGCTTCTAATTAAAATGCTGGTATGTTACTTTTTAGTGTTTCTTGTTAGTGTTACGCAAATCCAAAATGCTTGCAATATAAATGTTTGTATTACAAGTTGGAAATGAATTTGTACTTCGTCTTTAAATTTCGTATTTTTAGAGAATAAAATTCTCTAGTTTTATTCTGAAATTCTGGGAATTAACATATTTTCTTTACAAATTTCATGGATCATGAAAAATTGCATAGCAAAAGCACAATCATTGTAGTTAATCTGTCGGCTACTAGTTGACGATGCGGAGATAGAACATTTGTAGGTTTTGCATTTGTGATGCATAAAAACAGTTGTTTAGTTTTTGACTGAATAGTTTCGTTTATTTTTATGTGACAATAGAAAGTATTGAGATCGTAGCTCCATAAGCATCAACTCGCGATGTGTTAACCTGCTTTAAAAGTTAAGGTAATTAGAGGAGTACATTACATACTCTTATCTATTATCTACCTATAACTGCACACTTAAGAAGATTCGTCTACGTAAATACGCTTGTACTTGCCCCGTCATGACATTTTTATGGCGTGCCGTGCTTGAGCAAATTGAGTAGGAGTAAAATACATTTTTAAAACGCTTGGGATTACTTTATCCTTCCATGAACTGTTAAAAATAATTAACGAGAAACTGCGCTCTTCAAAATTACAGCATGGTTAAAGGGAATACTTATATCGAATAGCTCAATTACCCTTTGCTTAAAAGATAGTAGTGTGTCATGTCAGTAATCTAAAGTATGAAATATTGTCTACCGATCATCTGCATTCTATGTAATAATACGTAAAGTGGGAATTTCCAACCAAGGCCCTGTAGCCTTGGTTGGACCTTTCTCACGCTCTTATCCTTTTGTGGTTGTGCATTTATATAAATTAAGCGTTAGTCATATTATGTTGCATCATGTATCGATAACAATGGTGAGGGTGCCTGTCTGATGTATTAATTGTTTTTCTTGCGTCAACAACTGTCTCAATCTAAAGGAAACAAAATTATTATACCATGTGTATTTATGGTATATGCCTTGGAAATGTCAATATTCATATGACGTAACACAAAATGACTCGAGCCCATGTACTTACTTACTGTCTCTATATTTTAAGATGAGGATACGTATTATTATGTACTTTGATATTAAGGAACTTATCATTATCAGCGATGATAGTACAAATAGAAGCTGTCGTAATGTTTTCAATAGGATACAAACTTTTATTACGCATTTTTAAAGTTTGAACTTATGGAATAAAAAAGTGTGATTTTTTAAAACTCATGACTCCCCTGCAAGAAAATGGCATTTTATAAGTAAGAAGAGGAAAAACGTCATACTACAGGACAGACTAAGCCCCACCGATCTCACGCATTTCCTTAGTTGTACTTTGTACAACTGTCTACTTGTATAATATTAAAAAATATATGTTATCACCCTCAAATATTATACGCACCCTTATATAATAGAAATGATAATGCCTCGTTTTTAAATGGGCTAGACGTCTGTGTGCACAATATGACTCAAAATGCTTTGTAAAGTTAACTAACCGGGACTGGAATTGTAAATCAATGCTGTTTCCAAGGTGTGAAGTGTTATTCTTAAGACTGCTTTCAATATTGTACATAGTTTATTGTTCTTAAATATGTATCCATTAGTTCTCCTGATAGATGTTATTATATAACATATTATATAAACTTTAAAACAGCGTAGAAAGCAATTGTTTTCCATCAATTGTATGTGTCTCTGATATGTCGGGATTAGTAAAGTCTCTCATTCTTGTTCGTAATATCAAAAAGTGGCTTAAGCTTAGGTCATGAGTTGATTACAAGAATACTTTTCTTAACTTTGTACATTGTACACATTACATATTTTTAGGTAATGTGTTTTTAGTAAGGAGCATTAATATGCATTAATGCTCCTTACTTCTTACCATTCTACTAAACGGTCATGATTCATGATATTTGATATGTAGAGCCTTTAACCATCACGAAAAATCGGTTATCTAGGTTCTTCCTCTAAAAAATGCCGAAATCTCACTGTTCAGAAGAATACAAACTTTCCACTTTAATCCTAAATGGAATACTTGGAGCTGGAACGACTAACGAATCAGTTGCCCTACTAGCTTCTGGCATCAAAAGGGACATCATAGTAGTGAGATTTAGGTGTTTTTAAATGTGGACATTGGTTGTTTTTTGCAGCTGGAAAATTGTTATAGCATGACTTTGTCATTTAGCGTGAGTTCCAAAAAAGTTTTGACGGAGGGAAATATTTTTTCCTTATACAAACGATCAATACGCAGTAACAAATAATAGGCGGGAACCCATCCCTACTGAAATAGCAAAATGCACATGTAAATGTAGAGTAAAATGTAAGATTTCATGTAGCGAAGATGTCAAAATGCACAGAATCGCTGTTTTTCTCACATTAAAAATGTAACCAAGTCTAGGTTGACCTG
>JAQIVE010004511.1:0-14426 GCA_034698285.1 Sminthurinus bimaculatus | reverse complement strand
GATACACATTTCTGTGTTTTGCTGTTTATATTATTTACTCATCTACATTTCAATCAACTTCAACAGTCTGCATATGTGTAGTGTATACGGATAAATATAAAGCTACGTGCTACATACTACATACCATCAAACAGTGTATGGGGACTCCACGTTGTTTGCAAGCTCCGACGATTCACACTGCTGCTCTTTGTTCCTCTCATGATATTTTTGTCATTACGTCGTCATTTTTTTATTCTCTCGTGTGTACATATAATCCTGTGACTGCTGAATATGTTTACTGATAGCGGGAGCTTATTATAAAGGACATCAACGCCATCGTAACAATCATCAACATCTAGATTGAAATTTGAATTGCATCAACATTCATCCCGAGGGAGAAAGAGAAAGCCCGTTGTCAGTGCTGAATATTTCATATGGAGAAAGAAGAGAAGTCTACACAATAGCACAATTGCTGGCATACTCTTTGAAATGAGAAACAAAGTTTAATAGAAATATCCTAATATCAATAATACCCTCTTCCTCTCCTGTAAATAGAGTAAACACGACAGTAGGTCAATTGCCACGTTTGAGCGAAGCTCAAACAGGGGAATAGAATAGAACCTGCATACGGGCTCGCTTTGTGCAAACGAGGTGTACAGTGTACAGTGCACAGTCATTTCTCCTTTTTTGTTGTTGTTCAACTTCTACCACAAAACTTTTAAGTTGTGTATAATAACTTTCTTTAATTAAATTATTACGAATTTAATGTCTGCCGTGCCCTTGAACTATAGTTTTCACAGTACAATAATAAACCCCAGTAGGAAATAAGAACCAATAATATTTATTTCGAGCGCTTCAGCATTTAATTATTTAATGCGCATAATAAGCAGGCCAATGTATGACACAAGCTACTGAAATAATTAAGGTACAGTTATTGGTGCTATAAAACAGAGGTTACACATAGAGAATTTCCAATCTCTTTATTTTTTGCGAAAACGAATAATAATAAATGTTGTTAAGTATGTAAGGTACAATAGCTATTAAAATTCACACATATAAATATACACAAAAGATAATAATTGAGTGCCAATACTACATACTTAGATGGGTCTTTACATTTTGGAAATTAAACATATATGATACACCAAAAACTCACACACTGTCTCACACAAAGCAAGATCAAAAGTTAGTACAATAAAGTACAAGCACACATGGGAAAAGTATGAAATTTTACATCCTTTCTTCAATGTGAGAGATTGATTCGTTAATTTTCCAAACAAAAATCATTACAAACGAAAGCACGACATTATACAAAAAGTCTATATATTACGATTCAAGAATATACATAACAGTAGCTGACTGTTGAAAAAAAGCATTACGTACACCAGACTATCTATTCGTATATTATGCTATACACTATATTAAAGACTGTACGCTGCTGATCAACCTGGTGGAAAAAGAAATCTTGAGAACAATAATATTCAATATTGCATCGACTATCTACTTAACTTTACACATGCCTTGATTGTTGCGAGGCAACAACAGTATGAGACTTTAATTGCCAGACTCATAAAATTTTACTATATGTATTGATGTATACCAAAAGCATAAATATAAAGCACCCCATCCTGTCAAAAATATATACGGCACGCGTTAAATCTTAGCAATTCACAATAATTTAATTCAATAATCTTTCATTAAAAACACCATAAAAATAACAACGAAGACTTTTTAGCGTAAAATTCATCGACATTGGACACACGAAGAAATATTATATAGCATTTAAACTGTCAAAAAAAGATTTTGTTTGTCCTGAGAGTCATTGTCAACAAAGTCTGTGATACTTTACTTGTATAGCGAATTGACTGGAGAAAGTTTTACTTTACGGTTTTTAAGAGTATATATGAGAAGTAAACAAGAGTGCAAGAACTTTACCCTTTGTAAGGTTTATTATGTAAGATCAGAAAGAAAGAAAAAGGAACAAGTTCTTCAATATTTGTGTGACTTTGTTCATTTATACGAACACACACCAGCAACATCATCATCATCATCATCTAGTGAATGTGTACAACAGCCTGGGAGAATAAGAGAAACATTTACAAAACAAATAAACGCACACACTCCTATACTTGCAATTATATGTAATGGTATTGATCATGCAATCAATACCATCCACATAATCTTGTGCCACCCCTAAATAATACAGATAAAAAAACTAACTCAAAGTTTTTTCTCCTCATATTCTGTCATTATCAATAATATACATTTAACCTCAACAAACATAAGTATATAAATATACAGTATAATAATAAATATACCCTCGTCAAATTACGACTTGACTTTTAGATACTTGATACTCATTTGGCGATAAAAAAAGTCTTGGGAGAACAATGGCGAATTCTGCACATTTAGTTAGACGTCAAAGCAGTCGTGAGCTGCGACCTCAAAAGTCATACGATCGAATGGAATTGAGAGAAATGCATGGAAGACTCCTGAGCAATGATGCTACAGCCGCCGTAAACTCTGTCAACTACGGTGCCGTAAATGCAGGATTTGCAGAAGAGGCAAGTTTGGTAAGCAAATACATAATTTCTAGCATTTATAATTAATTATGTGCCCATTATTTAAAAGCTCATATAAGTAAAATACACAAGTCAAGATTATTGATTGAAACTTTAAAAGTTTACTCTTGTGCTTCCTTTGAGAGTATGTACAATGTACAAGAATATCACTTTTTTTGCACATACTTCCTAAAATTGTTGGATTTTCCTATCTCTAGGCAAAAGTGTGTGTATATAATATATACACACAACTAACAAGTTGTAAGTAAATATATATATATACTCTTATTCTATAAACGAAGGGATGATGATCAGAAGGTATGGAATATATATGTATAGGCTTTCAGTTTAAGTTAATGAATAGCGGAAAATCCACCGTATCCACGACTATATATACTGAGAGATCCTTTTCAAAAGACCGGAATTCACTCGTCTTCTCTCCGCTTGAAATCAATATGTGTCGACTTTATACTGTAGAGTTGGAGAAAGTTTCTCATTTAAGATCTATATACTTTATTATGTATACGGGTTTCCCATATTAAAGGAATTTGTGTTACTTATCTATGTGTGACGTATGCATGTATCTGTATTGAGCATGTTCGGCATTCATAGCATTTGGACAACTCAATTACAGAAAGATTTCAACTATTATATTCTCTGCATACACACTGTACATTCCACATACACATATTCACATGAACAGAAAAAGTTTTCTGTGTGAACGAAGGAGCGAGTTTCCAGAAAACAGAAAATTTCTTGGCTTCTTCGTCTTATATTTTATATCATAATCTCAAATTGTGGTTGACATCAGGCCAAGACCAGATTTCAATTTCTCATTACTTTATACATACTATGTAATACGCGGCAGTTTTTCTATCTGATTTTCTTTTACTTTCTCCGCCCCTCTTAAAATATTCTGCTTTGCAAACAAAATTTTATGATTTTTAGACATTTAAGATAATAATGGAAAACTTATCTTCAGCATATTGTACTATTAGGATTTCTTTATTTTCGTTGACTATAATAATATGTAATTCGACTCCGTTCTTTTTTCATTCATATATTTTTTGTATCTAGCCTGTTATATGATATTTCGTTCATTCACTTCAATAAGTCAGGGGTAATGAAGCTGTCTAATGATTTTTGACGCCCGCAGTATTCTATAAATGTATGTATACTCGCAAAAGAATGATAAAAAGAAATAAGAATCGAGAGGTGTACAGAAAAAAATACCAGGAAAAACTTCTTCATGCATTTCATCGAAGAATGGAGGCGTTTTATACGTGGATTTGTACATTTGAACAATGTACAACCATACAAATACATAATAATATAACAATAGTATGTATTTCAATTTCAAATGCGTTATTTGATTCGACTTTCTGGCAGCATGTAGCATGTATGACATTACACATATTATATACATGTAGTTACATATTCCACTGGGAGTTTTCCTTTCTTTGGCATGAACTTGAGGAGACAGCGGAGGAGTAGGAGGAAAATAAAAGAAAAAATACTCATGTTCGGCAAGCTGACGAATCTTGAAGACAGCAGCGAGCATATGTATGTAGTAAGTAGTGAGAGTGAGAGCGTAACTTCCCTCCTTCTTTATACATGAACACATAAATCTATGTGCTGTTTATATGTATGTATAATGTATAATGTATGTATAAGTATGAGTATGTGTGGGTGAAAGTCTGTTTACCGTCTTACAATCAAACAACACTCATACGAGTGGAGAACAGGCTCACACGGAGAAATGAAAGGAATCAAAGAATAAGAATAAAATTCAATCTACCGTAGACGGTCCATTGTGAGTTTGGTGTATCTTCTCTCCGTCTGACTCTTTCTCTTGTTTACGGATCAGTATATACAATATACAGTGGTTGAGCACATCATAATGTACTTTTCGACTGTCTTTTTTTCTTACTGCGCTTTCACTTTTTCCCTCGGGTAAAGTTTCTCATGTATGCTCTCTGTGTGTTAACTATGTACAGAACACAAGTGTATATTGTATATGCTCATGTTGCTGTGGAGTACTTACAACGTACTTGAGTGTATGTAGTTTGTGTACAGGTACATAATATAATGTGTACTTTATACACAACGTAGATTTTCTATACTAAGGGTGAAGCATGGAACATAATAATAATAATAGAAGGATAGTCGTAGTATATGAAGACTTTTATTGGTAAGGGGCGACTTGTTCATCGTTTTTGCCGGCATTGATTTTCCTTCACTACTTTCCGCTCATTTTTCTCATACTTTTGAGTTTTGACACAATAGTTTCACCACACACCAAACTACGGCACATCATCAATATCCCCAATCTAGAAAAGCCTTCCGCTCCCTATTTACTATTTACGTGCTCGTGCCCTTTTCGGGTTTTTGTAGCCATAATTGCTGTGTGTGTCTCTTTCTCTTTCTTTTGGAACAGAAAGCCAAATACACTCTATGCACTATGTACAATGTACAATATCATGTACATACATTCGTACAGTTGTTTCAGCAACGTAATAACTTGATGATATTTTTCGTCCATTGTGTTTTGTGTAAATAATACGCTATTTATTCCCTCTCGTATGGCCATTGTAATCATATCATCGTACATTTGATTCTTCAATATTATGAACAATTTCCCTCAAAAACTATTTTTTTTCTTTTTGTCTTGGTCCTTGTTAATGTTCTCTGCTTTTATTTCATTGAGTTTTCTCCTCGGTTCCTAAATGCAGGAATCAAAAGACAAAAGGTGTTTTGCGTAAACGGTGTGTTTACGATGTGTGCATTTGAAACTGCGGATAATAATGAAGTAAGAAATCCATTAAACTCCTTGATGCGGGCTTCATTTCATTATTTTTAATGGACAATAAACGAGGAGTTTAGGTGCATCATAAAAACAAATCGGAATATGAGAAATCGTGGCAAGCTGAGCCATGGTGAGATCCATGCATCAGTTCGTATAACCGTATTATTTGTCTTTAATTATAATTTTTCTCTTAAAATTTAATATTTTACACAAGTAAAATCGCGGGGATGAATACAGATGGAACTTTTTTATATACACAATGTTAAACTCAAACGTATGGTATATGGAGAGATGCAAGCACTAGATTATGCAACCCAATCTGTTTATTATCTGTATAAAGGTCGTAAGTCGTAAACGTTGTAAAATAATCATCCTAAAAGGTACATCATCAACATAAACGGGGTTTTTCATTTCCGAGTACATAAAGTTTCGATATAACAATATCCTAACTATAAATAAAGAATTCAGATATGTATACATACCAGGGCATGTGTATTGATGATTGCTCATAATATAGCTGCCAGGAATTGAATGAAAGGTTTTGGTTAAACGAAAATGATTGTCTATTGTATATAATATGCACATGTACGTATATATATGCGCCTATAAGAGTAATCTGACTAACTATAGCACATTTTTGTTTTGATTTGATACAGGATGACAAAGAGCCAGAGACTTTGGGAAAGGAAGGGAAGAAGAAGGCAGGCAAAAGTGCAGGGAAGAAAGCACTTGATTTAGAAGGAGGAGATGACGCTGTCTTCACCGATGAAGGTGAAGAGCGTGACAGCTGGGACAGTAAACTGACGTTTCTTCTTGCAACAATAGGTTATGCAGGTCAGGAAATGGTTTTATTTTTAGCTTTCCAATACATTTTACTATTATGGAAACGAGTAACCAAAGCGTAATGTCATCGAGTCTAAATGTATGTATTTCAATTGAAATTTATGTCTACGGAATCTGTACAGTGGGGCTCGGAAATGTGTGGCGATTTCCCTACTTAGCTCAAAAAAAGTAAACTTTCAAAACATTTTTCACAAAATATGCCATTTTTAATTGTATGTAAACATATTCAAGATCATAACGAAGTCAATGCTTAATGCTAAATTTGGTACGAATTTGTTTGATCAATTTTACAGTGGAGGAGGCGCCTTTTTAATACCGTAAAATATTTTCACCCTTGTGCACTATTATCTCGACAGCAATATTCTGATAATATATTTTTAACAATTCACCATCAGGGAATGAAAATAGTGTAACATTAATTATCTTTCTTTGTTAAATCGTTTATAGATATTTCATAATGCTTATGATTGAGGGAATGCCTATATTTTTTCTCGAATTGGCTATTGGACAACGACTTCGAAAAGGAGCGACAGGAGTTTGGACTCAAGTCTCGCCGTACTTGGCAGGTTAGCATTTAGTAGGATTTTATGTGCAAGTACATACACGCAGTATCTAAAAATATTAAGCATTTTAGTCGTAGAATATTTTATGTACAATGTGCAAAATATCAACTTTTCATTTTTCCAGGAGTTGGGATAGCTTCTGCTATCGTTTCATTCTGTGTTGCCCTCTATTATAATACAATCATCTCGTGGGTTCTTCTTTATTTTGTAAAAGTAAGTACAGTGGTTATTGTTTTGCGCAACAAAGTTTAATCCACGATGCTATCATTTTTTTATTCCTTTTCTTTCGACTTTCCAATACCGAGTTTCAATTTTTACAGCCTACTATAATAACTATGTTTTTGATCGCGCAAATTTAACTGTATGTTTAAAAAAAACAAGAAAGAAGGAGCGCAAAGCGTATAACAATAAAATTGGTTTTTATTTTTTATGAAAATAGTAGGAGTTTTCTGTATTTTGAAAATTGATTCTATTTTAGCTGTCCACAAAGCTTAAAAATATATTAGGTTGTACATTGTACATGCAGATAGTTGGCATCGGTGTCTATTTTTAACTGACGAATATATTTCATGCACACTATAGACAACTTCAGGGCTTTCTCTCATTTCAAAATAAGTTGGAACATCAATAAATAAGTCTTCTTTTTCTTGTTCTCTTATGTATATTCTTTTTCCCCATCTTTTTCTCGACTTGGCGAAAAGTTTAGTTATCAATATTGAGCTTTGCCTTCTCTGCTGCATTGAAAAGGGAACATTGAACACTTTGCTGGAGGGGCTGTGAACAATAGAAAACTCGGCGCAAAGTTGGAGTTAGAGAACAGAGACAACTACATGTGCCCTACACACTATATTACGTAGAACTTTGAAGCGGAGAAAGTATATTGTATATGGTAAATTGCATGGAGGAAAGTCAATGAGGGGAAATGGGTAAGAACACAGTATACTTATATTATGTTCATATGGGGAACAACTTAGCCTAACATTATAGCCTATTACTTGGTATCCTTCCATCAAACTTCATAATTGTTCGAGTAGGCTTCTCCTCTGCCTCCAATATTTACAATGTACATTTCGCAGTGCACGGTTTACGTCTATACGTTTGTGTAACTCTTATAACTAGGTCTGTGGTGCAGACGTATGTAAGTAGTAAGTATATCACCCACATATACATACGCATACTTCGTGATTGATAATGATTGTTACATCTCGCTGCTGTGCAGCATGGAAGAAATTATATCGCCCATCATCAAAATCATGATTGATTTCCAAGTTTTATACGATAAATTTACGGTTTTTTCTTATTTTTAGTCGTTACATGGGCAGATTATATACACACAAAACACATGGCTTTTGTCGTTTTTTCTGCTATATACATATGTACGCGTCTTGTGCCAATCACTTTTAAAAGTTTTTTCAAGTGATTTAACATTACAACAATCATAATTTAAAAGTTTGCTGTAAAATTTTGAAACATTTTAAGAAAAAACAAATTAAAATCCATACCAATAATGCTCAAAAATATAATTTGTGAAACTAATGGCTGATAACTATGTCAGAGCTTCCAAGATCCGCTGCCGTGGTCATCGTGTCCTGAGACAAATAATGGCACTGTTCATGAATGCTACGTAAGTTTTAAAGTACATGTTTTGAAAATTTTTATTCCGCTTATTGCAGTTATTGGTAGTGAATGTGAAGTATGTAGCATGGAGAAAGCAAAACTTGGAGTGTCATTTTCGTAAAGACAGAGAATATATACATACAAGCCTATGCTGTGTGTTTGACGTAATCTTGAATCGCGAATAGCCATTAAATTCGATCAATAAGTGCCAATTTCTCCAATATTCACCAGTTTGACAATTTTCAATTTTTTAAAATGTGCACTTTACAAAATCAGTGTGAATAGAAGAAAAATAGTTAGCTCAATATTGTCCCGAGTTTCTACCTTTTTTATGAATTATTTGTGATCTGTATCCACGCACCTTGTTAATTATTGCCACTATGAATGTATTCTATTGATATGTACATTGTACATTGTACATGCATGTGTATTCTATTATCGAATTTATGCCCCTTCTAGTAGTATATGCACTGTAACAATATTGTATATGGAATACAAGGTACGTGCTCAGTGCTCAGCATCTCGTTTAATTAAATCAGTCTAGCTTTCTCCCGCTCATAAGTGTGGCTTATGTAATTGGATTTTGGTTTAGTTTATTAATAAGCAAATGGATAGATGATACATATGGTCTGGCTCCGTGAAGAATGTAACTGAGTTTTTTTCAACATTTTTGTATTATCCATCCTTGCCCCCGGAGAATCAGATATCACAAATTGTCTGATTCTCCGAGCAGGTTGTATTACTACAGTGTATGCTATAATTTTAGTGGTGCTCGTTGATTTTTATCCTAGATAAACCTGTTGTTACTAATATCTAGATGCCATTTTATTATTATAAATGCACAATTTGCATTGCACACGGATAAAAATTGATCAAATATTAATTTGAATTAATTTATCCAGGTGTCATCCCCAACTCAATATTTTTGGTACCGGAAAACATTGGATATTTCTGAGGATGTGAATCACCCAGCAAATTTCAACTTACAAATAGCAGGCTCACTTACTGCGGTAAGCCACGGAAAACGACCTGAGATGCTATACAATTTATTGCCACAAAAACGCATCATACATATGGTTGAGCCAACTTGAGACATTGTAAAATATTATGAGTTTCTTTTTTTCAGGCCTGGTTTCTCGTCTACCTATGCCTGGCAAAGGGTATCGCTAGCTCAACTAAGGTAAAACAGCAGGGAAAATAAACCTTTCTTATAAAAAATTCGACACATATATTTATTGTCTGTGCATATTTACTTACACGGTACGATAGGTACGTACACATTGTAAGGACGAGCATCCTTCTCAATTTCCTTTTGAACTGTAAAACTAATACTACGGAACTCTGTCATACTACATCTAGGTCTAAAAGTGTTACACGTATTATACTTTTATACACACATAGCCACTTTTAGCAACCTTTTTTGCTCTTGCATTGAGCAGTCATTCTTATATAAAAATATGTATTTATGTGTGCAGTAGCGTGTAATGTGTACAGTGTACAGTTTACAAGCGGAACTTTTTTTGTTCAACAGGACAGAATGAAGTATACGGAGAGGAAAAGGATGGAAAGGTGAAAACAAGATGTTCGATCCTTTTCTTTCTTTTTTGCTGCTGCTATGTATAAATGAGGAATGTGTGTTTAAATGTAGTAGATACATACGACCCGAGATGACAAAATGCAAACAGACAACTTCGTAGTATCATAGCAGACGGAAGGGAAAACTTGTTACAATCAATTTACCTGAAAATCAATCTATCTTTCACTATAGATATTAGACATGTACAATGTACATAGATACCTTATGAGTAGACTGTTTTATGCATGTCATATGTTGCTGACGATATAAATTACTGTTGTATTTGACGGGGGTATTATGCCCACATATTTTTATGTAATAATTCCTTTTATATTTATGTAGATCGTGTACATCACCGCTATCTTCCCGTATGTCGTGCTGGTGCTTTTTTTCTGTCGTGGGATAACCCTGGAAGGCTGTCTCGATGGCATTTTTCACTTGTTCACTCCAAAGGTTCGTTGTGTTTTTACTCTTTCGCTCGTTCATTTCTTGATTGCGCTCATGAACTACAGATACATACTTGCAAAAATAGGGGGACATATTTTAGTGCCAATATAAACATTGTGTATGGTGCATATCGGTAGAAAGAATTTATGCACACATTTGACGTCGCTAATTTAATGAAAAAAGTTCTATTCGTGTCAATCGTTAATTCGCATATGCCTCTGAACCATATTAGAGCAAAATAAATGTATAGTTAATATGTTTGCATTATATACATGAACGTATCTCAACCAATACCTTGTACCTTGCACATAAATTATGTAAGCATACTTTGCTACATAACTCTTACTTCTGTGACACGGGCACATAAAATGTTTTGTGCTATGCAGACTACAATCTACAATGCTATTAAACAATGTTTTGTACGTTATAAAACTGCACTAGCAATAAGTAGATTGGTTTACCCTAGGAAAGTCTATTTTCGTTTTTCATGTGTTGCGCCTCCACAGTGGAGGCTTCGCTCATGTATTTTTAATAAAAGCAAATTATCTACATAGCACATAGCACGCTATACACACAAAATACCGTACAATGCATTATGCGCCGGAATATATTCGCCCTTAATTTTTGTTTGACTACATATTTAATGATAATGCAAAACAAACTAAATCTTTAACCATGCTCTATATATGTACGTTCCCTGTACAGTAGGTGGCTAGGTAAGTATGAAAATAACGCAGATAGTGAGAGAAAGTATAAAAAACCGTTTTATTATGTGCTTATCGCGCTAATTTGAACGAAACCAGTATGAAAAATAATGAATAGAGAAAGTACACAAGTAAGTTTGCCTATACTTTAACTTAAGCCTAATATAATATATGTGTATGGTAGGCGTGCGCTTTCTTGTCAGTTCCTATTAATCTATGTGCATAATTGGTTTTAGAATAAAAGAGGAAGTTGTTTGAAGGTGTGCAAACTTTGTATGTAATTATATTTTGCGCTATAAAATACTTGAGGACAAAGAAATTGAGAGGAAATGTGGTTGCTTTCATTTATTTTTCTACGTTCTTCCTCTATTTCATCATATTATTGAATAAAGTTTTCGAGAAAAGCTAATTTAAATTAGGTATTTTAAAAAATATAACACAATGCTATTATCATAAATTCTCAAAATGATTTAATTCTTAAATACTGGCCTAGATTTATAATTTCTATACAACATCAAAAACGTCTTTGATCTTTTTTCGCTGCAGTGGGAAAAACTACAGGATCCGGTTGTGTGGTTGGAAGCGGGAACCCAGATATTTTTTTCCCTTGGCTTAGGTTTTGGAGGATTAATTGCTTTCGCCAGTTACAACCCTGTAAATAATAACTGCTGCAGAGGTTCGTATTTACTCATGTGAATTCCAAGTAAAAGTAATGCACGAAAACATTTTGATAATTTTCACACCTTTTAGATATTATCAGTGGCATGACTAAGTAATTTAAGTAAGTATACATGCATATATTATGCACAAAGATAGTAAGTACAGATGTTGTGTGTGAATTACAGATGCTATCACCGTTTCTATCACAAACTGTATGACGAGTATGTTTGCTGGAGTAGTGATATTCAGCATTATTGGTAAGTTTACTGTTGAATATAATGGGAAGACTATTTACATTTATGGTTAACAAAATTATTGTAAAGTCGATACAGATATACCTATACATATATACATGCTTGCAAAATCCCTACTTCCGACTGCGTCACTTTTTTAAAAATACAATGAAAATACCATAGTAACATAGAAAAGTGACGCAGTCGGAAGTAGGGATTTTGCAAGGATGCATATATAAAATGCTATGAAACTAAGTAGAAGATCCATATATGAAATCTCACCAATATTCAACCAGTTCCTTTTGCTCATGTGGAACTTTCATCAAAATTATCATTTCCTACTTTTACATAATTGAACTAAAGGCTGAGTAATTAGTTTGGCAAAACTAATAAAATAATTTCCTGACCTATATTCTTTATCAAGCCTAAACTTTCTCCCCAGCCTCTCTCTACCTCCTGTACATTGCAAATTGTGTATAGTAAATGAAGCGTAAGTATAAAGTATAGTGTGAGTTTGCAAGAAGGGGAATTTTCAACTTGAGCGTGTGTTCAGTGTTCAGTGTTCACTCCTTCTTTCTTCTTGTCCTCTTCACAGACCCTACCTTTGCCTCTTTTCCTGTCCGTTGGGCCTGCGGTGAATTATTTTTCTTGGTGGAAATGATAAATTAGAATTTAATGAAATTTCCAATTCTTATCAGCGATTGAATTTATTTTGTTTTGGAAACTGTAATAATGAAAAGTATTTTCAATTAAAATTATTTTTGCTTTGATTTTTCTAGGATTCAAGGTAATAAAACTATAATATACTGTAATGTACATTATAATATAAATATTCACAGGTTTCTTGCTTTAGTATAAACGTAGAGGCAGTGATTCAAGCTGTAAGATAAAACTTCCTTTGTAAACATATACAACGAAAATTTTAAAATTTTTGCTTTTTCAGGCCACGATTATACACAAAGAGTGTCTATTGGAGCAGGATCTACTTCATCTAATAGTTAGCTCAAATCCGAGTGCTATCGACAATCTACCCCCTGAAGGAACCCTATAGTAAGACTGATTCTTCTGTGCATTTTTATATTTCTTTGATCTTGTTTTACAGAAGAATAATCAATCTTAAGCATAATCAATTTTTTCGTATAAACAGTACATTTAGAGCACTCAATGGTACTCAACTCACGGTACCCATGCCTGCAAATCACACCTGTAATCTACAAGATGAACTGGATCGAGTGAGTTACTACTGGACATTTTGGCACATGTTAGCTTCACCTTTTGACCGCGTGTTGTAGTAATAATGCAGTAATAACAAGCTGCGCTTCGCGCGGGCTTGCATTTGATTTGCGCTGCGCGCAAATCAAATGTGGTCCGCTCCTCGCGGTTAGTGGCCTCTGGGGTCACTTTGCTTCGTCAGATTACAATCCTAAAACGATTGTTATAAGGAGCGAAGCCACTTCCGAATCAATTGTCAAACTGTCTGTCCACCACGTAACACGAACACTACGGTTAGTACAACAATTATCAGTTCCATAGAATGAAGTTGACTTTTTTTATTTTTTCGAAAGTTATTGATTTTTAGAGGACGTCATCGATTTTGGTCGGAAATTATCGGTTTTATCGATATTGGTCGGAAATATTCGGTTTTATCGATTTTGGTCGGAAATAATCGGTTTAATTGATTTTGGTCAAAAATTTTCGGCTTTATCGATTTTCGTCGAAAATTGTCGATTTCATTGGTTTTGGTCCAAAATTATCGATTGTATTGATTTAAGTCGAAAATTATCGATTTTATTGATTTAAGTCGAAAATTATCGATTGTATTGATTTAAGTCGAAAATTATCGATTTTATTGATTTAAGTCGAAAATTATCGATTTTATTGATTTAAGTCGAAAATTGTAGATTTTTTGAATTTTGGCGGGAAATTGTAGATTTTTCGAATTTTGGCGGGAAATTGTCGATTTTTTGAATTTTGGTCATTTTCAAGGGCATTGAGGGTCATGCAACGTTTTCAAGGTCATTCAAGGTCATTGAGGGTCATACAACATTTTCAAGGTCATTCAAGGTCATTGAGGGTCATACAACGTTTTCAAGGTCATTGAAGGTCATTGAGGGTCATACAACGTTTTCAAGGTCATTGAGTCCCTTATAACGTTTTCAAGGCCATTCAAGGTCATTGAATCCCTTATAACGTTTACAAGGTCATTCAAGGTCATTGAGCGCCTTATAACGTTTTCAAGGTCATTGAGTGCCTTATAACGTGTTCAAGGTCATTCAAGGTCATTGAAGGTCACCAACATTCCAAAATGATGACGTCATCAATGACGTCATCACTTCAAAATTTCGGTTTTTTCAAAATTTTTCGAGAACGGGTTATCCGATCCGCACCAAAATCAATAGGGTTCTGTAGTTTGACGAGACGGTTCGAATGAGGTACC
>JAQIVE010004510.1:0-14430 GCA_034698285.1 Sminthurinus bimaculatus | reverse complement strand
AATTGACACAGGTCACTTTTACCAGAAAATTCTTTGGATATGCTTTATTTAACTCATGTCAAACATGTTTATTCGTTTTCAGCACAAACATCGACAAAAATTTTATCTTACGCCTAGAACTGCCAGAGCTACTCAATTGTATTTTGTAATACTATGTGTGTGGATGATTTCAGTATGTATTTTGGTTCATAGCCTGTTATTAATAATTGTATCCCTTTATGTGCATTACGTAATTCTCATACTTTTTAATTTCACTTCAGGAATTGACTTAAAAGTTGCAGCAAAATTTTTTGGTACCAAATTTGCGTGTGGGTCTTCCGTGACGGGTGATGATGAAATTGTCATTCAAGGCGACGTAAAAGATGATTTATTCGATGTTTTGCCAGAAAAGTGGCCTGAGGTATTTTTATTAAAGTGCTAATATCTTTCTTTCTTAAAATTAAAAAACGATGACAATACAAGTAGAGCTAACGTTTGTTTTGAAAATTACTTTTAAATTGACGAAGACTGCATAGACGATCTAGGCGATCAGAAGAGATAGAAAATACACCCGGTAACTGGAAATCCTAGTGTTTATCAACATAAAAAAAAGAATAAAGAATGCTTATCATCCATAATAATTTATTACAAATGTTAAGAATTGTATATGTATTCTTTTTTAACTGTTTTTCTACGTTTCTTCACAACAACAACAACAATAATAGCCGTATATAAAAAACAACTCATATTTTACTATTAAAATATTTACTTGGCATGACTAACATGCAGATTATACTCGTTTATACACATTATAATCTAAAAAATAACACATGATAATATTGTTATGCATACACGGCTTTGAATTCGAAAAAAACAAGAATAAGTAAAGAACAAGTAATTAAATGCATCAAAGTTTAAAGCGGTCAAATTTTGTAAACTATGGAAAATATACGTCGTTAAGTATGCATAGAACATATGTATAATATTATAAAGACAACGATAGTTTCATCACCGTCTCAATTTTCGTATGCGTCAAGGTATGCACAGAAAAGAGCAATAATAACTATACTTAAATTTTTTATGGTATTTGTCTCATTCAACAAATCTGCGTATTCTTTTATTAATACAACAACATGTTCGGGCTCATTCAACTAGATAACTACTTTTGATATTTTGCATGTATCCTTAATTTTTATAAAACGTAACATACTTACGCTACGCATTATAGCTTTAAACCAAGGTTCTTTGACTATTACATATTATTGTAATAGTCGAAGAACCTTGGCTTTAAACGACATACATTATGAATTATGATACACACTTTTTTAACACTGTTTGTTCCGTTACTTTTGGTTACTTACATAATTTGTAATTCGTTTTTGCAGTGTGTGCTCGTGGAATTTTGAATTGTGTATTAATTTACTTATTGTTTGTGGTTAAGTATTTTACATCATAAACTATTTATATTTATAGAATAGGATAGGAGAGTATGAAAAAACTAAACATTACAACATTATTTCAATACATTATTTTTTAGCGTTGCTTATTAAATCTTACAGCGTTTGAAAAAAATATTGTTCAAGAAGTTTTTGGTGAAACACCCATCATAAAAATTGTACTATTTACATGTATATATGCTGCTATTCTAAACACCATAATCACTGTTATATAACTGTGTAAGCTTAATTAAGATTCAAGCACGGGAGACGTTCTTCTTCATAATATTATTATGTATTACTTTGTCTTTGGTAGAAAGAATGAAGAAAAAATGGTATATAACGAAATATACTGTTTATATATATCGATAGCAGGACAATATCATAATAATATATTGAGTTATTAACATCTTATAGTCATGTCTTTACTGCTGCTTTAGGAAGTTGATATTGAGGAGCGGGCGTGCAAATTATTATTTATCTGCAGAGTTGTTCCAAAATCAAACGGTGTAAATAATACGATATTTTCTCAAACAAATTACACTTTAGAATTGAGAAATTGATACAATGTTATTTCATTACACTCTGGATATCGTCGGTATTATTTTTTGTTATGCACAATTAATAATTAATAATGATGAAGACATTACTTTTTGAGAATTCTGTTCATTTCCTTATTTTGTTTCTCAATTCGGAAATCAGCATCTTCCGTTTTTTGAGAAATGCGAGCTAATAATTCATTCTGACCCTCTATTTCGTCTTGGAGGCCTAGTCCTAAGCCCTTGAGTCTTGATAAAGCACTTCCCATCTCTTCAAGATTTCTATCTAGAATGTCATCAACTTCTCTCGACGTTGGTATTGACTCTGAACGAAGTCTGGTTGCTGGATGATTTTTATATCCATCGACCGTGCTGCCTGACGCTTCTTGCCTAGATTCGAGGATCTGCAACAAAAGTACAACAGTAGAATACATTACAATTGATATAAGAAGAATTATGGGACTTTCCATGTAAAGCAAATGGAACTCTATTGTAATAACAAAAACCTCATCTTCCTTTTACTAACGGGAAGTCACATACTTTTATTCCCATTCTTCATGCTTTTATCTGCTTATCATGTACCTCCTAAATATTTACATACTTATTTCAATGAAATCAATGGGAAATTGGAATTAAAACAGTAATTATTACTTGTGAAAGCTCAGATCTTGATTTTGGTACAGCAGTTTTGGCTTTGTCCGCATCTCCATTACTAGTTGACTTAGGTAAATCCCCTTTCCCTCCAGCAAAATAATTTTTAATGCTACCAAAGACACTCTGAAAAATAAATTATAAATTATTAGTTATTGTTTACTTTACTCTATACAGATACTTAATCTTGCATTACAAAATACAAAATACCACTCAAGTTTGTATTACATAGATATCATACAAATTGCTGTAAAACTTACTTTTATACTTTGAATGTGTTTTTGACTTGTTCGAAGAGATGAGTTTATTTCGTCTAGTCTTTTTTCTGTATTCTCCAACTGCTCTCGTTGATTCGTCAGTTCCTTTAAAGTAAACCAATACACATCCAATACTCTCTGTACAAAATCCACATTTAGCTTTTTGTCCTAACATACTGTTTACTTATAGCTACTAAAACACGAGTGGACTAAATACTTTAATTATCTTTTTAATTATCATTACATGTGCGGTAGCATTGCCAATATCTTCGGATTCTTGTAACAACCCAATTGAACGGAAAGATGATTGAATGGTCCTCTCTTCGATTTTCCTTTTCTCTGCTAATAACTGCTCTCTCCTCTCTTGTAAAGTCGAGCCCTGATATGGTGAACGAGAATTTTTGAGGAAGTCAGCGTCATCCACATCATCAACATCACCAAAAAATGGGTTTGACTTGTCGTAACTAAAGTTTGATGATCCAGCCATTCTCCAAGACTAACCAACTCTAAACAATATAATATTATAATATATTGTATGTAATTATTATGTAATGTTCCTTTTCTTCGTCGTTAGACAGAAATCAAATCTAAAAAAAAAATTAAATCACAGCAGCTGCGAGTTCAAGCCTATTCAAAGAAACAAATCAATTAAATTTTATTACTACTTTACTACTTAAATTTTACATTACTTATGTATAATAATCACATATCTAGGGCATAATTTTCTTCAATACCACAGACTAATACATAATAACACAACAACAGCATTTCCAAAAGTATATACATCGCTTATCGCTTATCAGAAAAGTCTGAAAGAAGCAACAGTTAGTGAGGGATCTAATTACACTTAATAAGGACACAAAAGAAATAGGAGTATACCTTATATAGTGTTCAAAAAGCTTAGAAATTGTAGATATATTTTTATATCGTCTCCGTATATATATGAACTATTTTTCACACTTCACACCAACAAAACTTTTTGGCTCCCTTATTTTGTGCTCCCACGATTTCTAATTCTAATATCACAAGATTTATTACTATACAAATAGGAAAGAGCTGTAATTAAACTGGAATTTGTCGAAAGAAAAATAATATTATGACTATTTGCTAACTATTTGTACTGCAATTAGGGTTGCCCAATTTCTAATTTGCTAAATCTCTGCTGTTTTTCTCTCTCCACTTTCTATGAACATATGAGATGAATCATTTCTTTCAAATGACCTCCTTTCCGCCAACACTCGAGACTTGTTATAGCCTCTTGCTCGGTTAAAGTTAACTGATCAACAGTTTAGAAAACTGCTCAATTTTTTTGCGTCACACAGTTTTCGAAATAGTTTATTTTGTCATTTAATTCAGTTATAATTTTATGAACTATGACGAATGCTACAGGTGAGACTGCTTCAAAAGCTTTTTATGTCATAAACGCGAAACCGTGTGTACTGTGTCTTTTAACTCAAGCATGATGAGTGGTGACTGATAAAACTGATAACTAATAAGTGATGACTCATAAAAGAATGTTGTTATTTCATAATAATCAGTCACATATATTTAACTTCCGAAGTCAGTGGTCAGGAGATATCGGAAAATGAATTGCAAACGCCAATTTATATGTTTCACTAAAACAATTGATGGAGTAAGTAATGGACTATAATACGAGTATAAGGTAGTAAGTATAGAGTAAAATGAGACTTCAAAAACGACGAACGATGTTTTAATTTCAAAACGAGTTATTTTCTTTTATTATGTATTAATAAATAATATAGTCATTATACATTAAAATTAACTGACTGAGATACAACGATGATTACAATAACAATTCTTATTACTATGTATAATATAATTATTATGATATTATTATTAAATGTACATAATATGTAAGTTATGTATTGTATGTATTACACATTATTTATAATAATATTGTATTGATATTGATATATTTATGTTGTGTAGATACATAGACGTATAGGGACATTCACACGCCACTTTTCCCCCTCAGGCATTCTCCCTTTGATTTTTCAGTACTTTACTTAGATACAAGTTTAAAGTGTATAGTACATATTATTATTATGTATGTATAATATATTTTATCAATCAATATGACGCAATCAATTCTCAATAATATATCAATAATAATAATGGAAAAACTTGATTATGGGTGTGTGTACGTAGGTTATTTAGTTTTAATAGATGAAACACTAACAATATAACATGCTTATAACTTACGATTAGTTATCATTAAAACGTCTAAAGTTAAGTGTATTTAATGTGACTTTTGGTAAGGTTGCATGCCGTTTATTTTAATGTACATCGTTTTATCCTTTTTTCAGTTTTGAGACACAACGTTTTTAATTATGTAATATAAGTATAGAGTATTTAAGTGTCAAGAGCATCATAGTATATATAGTACACATGATTGCATTTTTTACTTCTATGTGTGTATTTTGATTAGGTTTGATTACGTAATATTACATAATATCCTTATATATAGTGCATTTTACTTCTTTTTTTTACTTGTATCCTTTTAGTAAGTCAAATATAACGAATAAACTTTTACTGTTTGCTCCTAGCACATTCCTTTGAGACAAAAAATAAAATGAAAAGCACACCCACGAAATGAAATATTACAGGATTCTTCGTGCATCGTAATGTTTACCTTTGGACTTTAGATTATAGATAGAAAAAAGTCTTTTTTATCAACGTTTTATTCTATAGCATTGTATAAGATTACAAGTGAGTAAAAGGGTTTCGTTTTCCCTAAAAGTATACGTTGGAAAATGAACAAAATGATACACATACATATCATTGTATTGTAAGTCTTAACACGTTTGCGTAATTAAATAGTGTGTTGTCAGTTAAATATGAGTATTAAGTATCAATACATAAACAGTATGTACAACCATTTGTTTTTTGCTGTGTCAGACAAAAGTTTTGTCACAAAACGTTTGTCTTTTGACAGTGCCATACATATGACAAATTAAAAGTATGTACCTACTGCCTACATTCTCCAACCTCCTTATATTTAACCTCGTGCTGCATAAAAAAGATGTAGAATCGATTATTAAATACACACTAATTTATAATAACTAGCTAGAAAAAACAACATAAAGATACAGATTTGAAGGTACATATTCATACAATATATAGCATAGGTACACCATTTCCCATAATTCTCATACAAGATTACGTAATAATATCAGTGAACTTTTTTTGCAAAGCGGTAAAGAAAAAACGAAATATAATTGGCACTGCAATTTCAACCCTCGTTCTCTGTCTGATGGCCCGTTGGCTTTCTATTTTTGAAACTTTGGAGAAAGTCCTGAGAGTTAAATATTATGTATTATACACCCCGCAAACTGAAACACGAGCTCTACTTTCTCTCTCTACTTTCGACCTGGAGAAAGTAAAGTGAGAAAGTAGCAAGTGTATTTACTTACTTGAATATGTAACATTTTATGAAAACGGTAAAATTACTAGTTCGTTTGAAACGAGGAAAATGAAGCATAGCATACTTGCACATACATGGACGATGTCAGTAAAAACCGAAGTTGGATTCGGTGAATGTTATACGTGTCATGATTGATAATGTGGGAAATTAACGATAAGTAAATCAATCAATAAAACTAAATGATGTGTGGAATTTAAAAAAATGCAAAATGAACAGACGTAGAATATGGGATGAAAAGAAGTGTGTAAGTATAATCATTACTATAGGATGAACGAAATGCATTATAATATATGTAAAAAATTCTTTCGAAACCAAAAGTATGTAAATGTTTATAGGAATAAAAAATAAAATGATAGTAAGCAAGGTCATACACATGAGGATTTTGTTTAGTTCTGACTCAGGTATTTATAAACAATGACAATGAATGTATTTTTCTTTTCTTTCATTTTTTTTCACTGAAAAAGACTCCAAAATCAATACTATGTCTCTATGTGTGTAGTGTATACATTTTGCAGTACAGCGAAATAATATTTATGTTAAATACAAGGTATATTGTTATCGCAATGACATAATAATAATATAATAATACTAAAGAGTTTCTATTTCATATTTCATACCATAGAACATAATAATAATAACAATACAATACAAATTAAAGTACGTTTTACATCATATCATAATAATGTCATAATATACATATAAATATATATGTATATATGGAGGCCATAATCAGTGTCTCGATGACTGATCACTACAACATTTTGTGTATAATACATAATACATATAAATATCATCAGCAACATAACATATTCTTCTTCTTGTTCAATTGCATAATGTTCAGTTTAATTAATATACATGATGTGTATTGTATTTTGTGTCAACGTAAACTATAATATGTATAATATAGTTAAAGAATGTACTACAAAAGCTACATATAGCATATATCAATAATATAGTACACAATACAAAAAACATGAATAATTTAATTAATATGTTAAATATGAATAGTGTGTTTACAAAATAAAATTTAAAAAATAACAAATAATAATAGTAACTAAATAATAATAAATAATAATATAATTACTGACCTCGGTATTCATCAACTCTTCAAAATCAAAAACAAGAAGGGAGAAAAGAATCAATGAACCAAACAAAAAATTATTGCATTTCACTTTGTTTGAGGAAGAGAAAGCGAAATGATAATAATAATATTTTGTTTTATGCATGTATATTATTTTTTATGTATTCATATGTATGTATGTATGTTGTGGTGACTAAAGTAAACTAGGAAATAAAGCTATAAGAAAAAAATGCCATCATCATTGTGTTTTTCTTCAAGTCACAACATCACTACTCTTTAAATGTGTATGTGTGGGTGTAATTATCTTTTAAAACGTGTGTACCTTATGTATCTATATAATATCTATATTAAGTATATATAGTTAAGATATTTGGTCGCAATTACATAATGATAATAATTAACTAACTATGATTATATTTTCCTAACCATTTCATATTTCATGCCTAATCTCCTTATTAGTTTTGGTTTTTTTCTAAAGTTAATAACACGATAAGTCAAAATAGTTTTTGGGTAAAAATGATATTTCGTATGTATGTTTGTGTATACTTTTGATTATTGTAGAATATAATTATGACGTATAATAAGAACAATAATAATTAATTATTATATTTTGTTGTCTTCTCTTCTAAAAAGAATATATAGTAGTCTCTCTCGCTACTTTTTCAACTAGTTTTCACAAATAATAATGATAATAACAAAAACAATACATGTTATGCATGTATTTTATTTATAGTATTTTTGTAATCTTCATGGTAAGGAAATATTACATGGAACTAAATATATAATAACGTATTAAATGTTCATTATACATAATACAATACAAGGTTAAAAACTAATAATATTTTTATGTAGGAGATTACATAAGGTAGGTAACTTTTCACATTGTATACCATCGGTTCACATAATATATAATAATAAGCACTAATAATGTTCATTATTATACTAAATACACGTCTCGACTCATATTGTAAAAAAATGATTTTTTCATCATTTAAAATCTCTTTTTAGTACTTATAATATTTATGTATGTATCATTTTTTCTTCTTCAAAAGGACTTCAGCTACCAGCTGAAAATTGGGTTCCCCTTTCGTTTACATAATAATAAATAATAATAACAATTAGAATACCCCAGTACGTATGTAAATATGCTTAGCTTGATTATTATTATTAGTGCAGCATAAGTCTCTTAGCTTCAAACAGTATTATTACATCATATTCCCGTTTTTATGTAGGTATAGATAAGTTGGGAAACCTAATTACATATGTTTTTTTGCAGAATTGCTGACAAAAAAGACTATCTGCAAAGGTGGAACAACACACACGCATAATATGTGTACATTTCACTTTCCCTAGATATACAAATCAATTATCCCGTTATTTTATTCATCTATACTCTCTCATGTTACTCATGATTACACTTCTGTTTTGATCATCATTCACTATAATATATTATACAACGACAATATTATTTAACATTGTTTGTTTTTGTTTTGCGATTTTTGGAGCTTTTTTTACACCGGTTAAAAAGTAAGTTGCTTAATATACACTGATTTGCTTTACATTTATTCACGAGATAATAATCATCATAATTATTATTATTACACGTTTAAAAGTCTTATGTATGTACAAATGTTTATCCCAAAAAATGTCTTGGTTTCTCGGGACAAGTGTTTATAATAATAATATTATATAGATCATGACGATATTAAACTGAATCATAATGATTGGAATCAATTGGTACGTGTGTCTATAACTATGTTCACCATTATGTGTATTACAAAACGAAAACAAAAACAGAAGGGAAGTGATGAAATCAAGCGAAAGTACACACTCACATATAATATGTAAGTAGGTGTCCCTTTTCTATACACAGTACACAGTGTAGAATTCTAAAATTGTGGGGAAAATCTTTACAGGTATTTAAATACATATTATACATACAGTTTTTTAACATTACATAGTACAATAGACGGAAATTTTAACATGCCTTTATGATTACTGTAATATTATTCATACGTATTACACACCGGCAAAACATTCATGATTTCATGATGAAATGTTTCACGTTTCTTTTCTTTTTGGATTTCATAAAATTCACTGGACAACATATGTATTACACTGTGTAAGTATTTAAGTAAGCTTTAGTCCGGGCTTTGTTTGATACAAAATTTCATGTTTTGTAGGTATATAGGTAGTATTTATGTATATTATTTAAGTTTCTCAAACTATTTATTCTATTTTTACGTATATGTATGTAATAATATATAATGGGTATATAAAGTCATCAATATCACAAAAATCGAACAATGCGAACATGCTCTAAAACAATGGTACATATCTTTTATAGTTAAATTATCTTTATATGTACTATTATTACATACGCATAATTCATTATCTAAATATTATGTTGTATTATACCTACTCTCGTTAACTTTCCCTAAGGTTTCAATTTACCTTATTATACTATAATAACATGATACGAAATCTCATCAAGTGAAAGTTGATTTTTCCTTTCACTTGCTCCTTTCACCAAACATTCATAATAATAGAACCACTGTTTTGTTTTGATTATAGGTTTTTGTTAAAATATTTTATCAAATTTGTGTATATATTTAAGTAAAATATTATATTATGTGTACTTATATGTGTGTGCAAAGATGGAAAAAAGTTGTTATTTTAGTTACGTACATACAATAATAATAACGTTGATGATATTTTACACTACAAATAGATGAACTATTTCATATCAAGTGTCGTGTTTTATGTATATATCATATTGTGTATTAGATTACGTTTCGTGTCTAAAGTGAAACGACGATCAGTGACTATTTAATTTTAATTAGAATAGAAAGGAAGAGTACGAATAGAAGATAAATATAGATACATATTAAACTACTGTCTATATTTTACAGTACAGCGAACCTCAATAAGTTACGATTATAGTGTTATTAATGAGTTAGTGTAGTAGCTAGTAGACAAGGTAGAAGAAAAATTCAAATATTTATAATAATTTCAGTTTTTGAAGTACATTATATCAGTTATTATGATGGACAAAATGGTTCTGACGATAAGTGAGAGTACACACATTGTCTCGGGAAGAAATGAAATAATTTCACGTTTTTTCAATGGATGACCGAATGTAAGTAAATAGATTAAGTAGTTGAACGTCCTTCTTTCTATATAGCTATTATTTATTAGAATGGAAGTTAATAATGGTACAATGTTAAAATCTTAATAGCAATATGAGTACGTAGAAGACCATTATTTCTTTCTATTTATAACCTCTTACTTCTTACTCATGTTCTCCTAGTCTATATATCTATATTATTAGATCATGTACTATTAAAAAACTGTTATCATTAAGAGAATGCCATCAAGGTTTTGTTTTTTCTTTTTGTAAAATGACTTGCTAATATTACACGTAATATATATACCTATAAAAAAGATTTGAAGGCATGATATAGGTGCAGAGATTCATAGTAATAAAATGACTTTTGCTAATTAAGTAGAAATGTAACTAGGCTATCTTTGTTGGCTTATTCTATTATACAACATTATATTACGAAAGTGCTGTAAATATGATAATTTGGGAAATAAAATGTAAACGAGGAGCATATTTTAAATGCCTTTCACTGGTGTTTCACTGGATGGTTATAATCCATAAAATAGTATTGAATACTATATTATTGAAAAACTGCTTCTTTAGGACTAAAGTAAGAATAGAGTATATTATATACAGGGAAAGACTGAAGAAAATAAAAAATACTGTATAGTTTTGTATTTCACCAACCTTAAAATACTCATCTATAGAATACATTTATTATAGATGTAAAAAAATTAATTTGTTGGCTGCTCCTACGTGGCATTACCTCATATAGTTTACAGTGTTTTGACGGTTATACATGATCGGAGTTAGTGATAGTATATATATATACCTGTTTTGTTTTCCCTTTCTAGTTTATGACTGGCCATAATAATCAAATAATGGCAAAAAATTAATACGAAATTGGGTTTAAAGCTAAAACGTAATGTCCATCGCAATTTCTTATTAGTTTTCCTAATCTGTTTTTCATACATGAAGATATCACGACACATAAATACATATCATGTATTATAATGTATTATGATAAAGCCAAGGATGAAAAATATATCCAGCCTTGTCACGTGTAAATATGCATAGAATGTAAATTGTAATAGGTAATAAACTAGGTAATAGCTATAACTATTCTATAAAATATCTATTTAAAGTCCTAAAAGTCAGATTTCCTTCTTTTTCGTGAAAATACATTATACAACTATGGTTTTTACTTTTTGCGACACTGGAACAGTGAAAATAGAAATTAAACACGTGGTTTGTTAAAATGGATGGTTTCCCATACCGAAAGAACGTTGAGAGTGGTATAAGTACAAAACAAAGTTAACCAAACTGTTTGTTAGTGTTAAACTTGTAAATATGTATACGGGATGCGTGTATAATGTACCTAAATATTATAAATAATATTATTTATTTATATTTAATGTACACATAGAACTAGAATGTACTTTTTAGAAACTTGCACATTTGCCGTTTTCCTTTCTCTTCTATTCGCCCTACCTATCTAAGTATGACATCATGTTGTCAATATGTGTATTGTATCAGTATATATGATGATTATTTGTTTTAAAATCTTTTACTTTTATAAAAAGAGGTTGAAATTTAATTTAAGTAGCATTGTTTATAATAATATATAGGTGTGTGTGTGTGTGTGTGGTTTTTTGTATTCTCTATCGCCTTTTTTTCCTTCCCTATAGCATTATATTAACTTTTGTATACTCTTTTTTGTTCCAGAGTACAAGATATATAATTAATATTTAACGATAATGATTATTATTTTATTACATTATTATTATTCTTACTTTTTGTTTTCTAAAATCCAGTCTTTTTGACGCTTTTCTTTGTCTATTTCTTTCTTGTCTATTTCTGTTTTCTAATCTGTATCTTCAGCGGTGTCACTCTTATAATCTTCTTCGGGTAGTTGACCGCTGTCCTCAACTTTTAATTTTGTATTATTCTCTGACTTGATACTTGATAGATCACGGTCGTTGTTTTCGTCGTCATTTTGTAGTGGGTCCTCCTCCTCATCATCTTCTCCCTCTTTGGTCTCATCATCACTTTTTAATTGAGTCGATTCGTCTAATTCGTCTTCTTCTTCTTCGTCGTCTTGAGGTTCCGTCTTGAACAATGATGATGATTTACCTTCAAAGGAAGGGGATGAGTTGGCGGCTTCACGAACTATAGTCCGCTCCTTGTCTCCTCCTCTTTCTCCCTTTTCTTTTGAGTTCGGTGTATTACTTGTCGTCGTATTGTTACCACTGTCTTTATTATTATTTACTACTCCTCCTTTGGCAAAGCCTGAATTTTGCATAACACACACTCCATTAATGATTGAGCCATCATCATTTTCTCCCTCGTCCGAGTCGTCGTGGTCCCAAGAAGGATTGAACCACTGGGGTGCTACTGGCTTCCTCCTTGAAGATCGGGCATTAGAACCTAATCAAAAAGGAACAAGATGAGACACAATAAATAAATATACTTATGTTCACTACATTAACTTTGTAACAACACCAACATTATACATACATACGCATACAAACTAAATATGCTTGATTAGCTTCTTAACCTTTCTCATACATTTTCCCGCTAACACCATCATCATCGTCATTTCCACCTCAAAGAAAAATGTTCTTGCCATTTTCACATTTTACAGATTCTTTTGTTTGCACTGTGATGATGTTTGTACACAGCAAACAGTTTATACCGTCAAATTTTAGTTGATGCAAATTTGAGAGAGCGAGGAAAAAAAACGTGATGATGAAACAAGATTCGCTTACAAATATGTACATGCTATTAAATTATACGTATGCTATATATATAATATATATTATACACTGCACTTGTTACAGAATTTGAATATGTATGGGAAAAGTTGAGATTTTTCTGTCGTCTATAGTCAATTGGCACTTACTTTGAGGTCCTAATAATCCGGCGTGTTGAGAGGAAATCGACTTGTGATGTGGGGGTGATTTTCTCTTCCTCCTTTGAGTTTTACTCCCTTCCGAAGCACCTGAGTCGTCGCTTGCTATACTTCCCTGTTAGAGATCAAAGGAAAGATTTGCATAAAAATTATTACTTGGAACCCAGACATACAACATACGCATATATATGTCTTGTTTGGTTAGGCGCTAGTACAATAATATGTATAATGACGACCAGATCTTTCATGGAATTTTCAGGAAAGTAGACTGATGATATCAGTTTGATATTTTTTTACATTTTATTTTGTTTGGCCTTGTCATTAATCTATTGTTTTGACTAAATGACAATTTATCAGAGATATTATAATAATAAAAAAAGTTATATTTTTTGAATTCTTGACTTTATACCTCCATGTCTTCCTCCTCCTCTTCGACCTCTTCAAAAAAGTCGTCGTCATTATCCGAGTGGATTCTAGATGCGGTATTACTAACGGTGAGGTCGAGCCCGAGTCCCTCTTCGAGTCGTGGGTTGGATGACTGCTGATTAAAAAACGGTAGCACCTGATACTTGTCTTTGTGTAATTCTAACAACCTTTGATGTAATAAAAGTCGAAATTGAACGGGATCAAAGGGCTGCGAAGATAATGAAGTATCTATTTATAGGAAGAAAGAAAGAAAGAAAAAAAACATGAAAAAACAACATTAATTAATTCTTTTGTGAATCCCATCTTTATGCATTGTACTATGTATTGTGTATATGTTGCATATGTTATATGTTCCTCTCTATCATCATCATATCACAAAAGGCGATATGATACCACACATTGTTCTTGTTCTTCCTCTGTTTTTAATTAGAGGCGTCAAGAAAATTAACATACATACATACACACATAAATATATTATGTAAATATGTGCGCATGTTTTGTATTTGTAGATATGTATGTACAATGCACAGTGTATCATTCTGGGGAATTAGATATTGGGTGGCGTGGCATACCTTGGACTAATGGTGACGAAGTTTGTTGTT
>JAQIVE010004509.1:0-14430 GCA_034698285.1 Sminthurinus bimaculatus | reverse complement strand
CTGATGAAGGTTTGGGAGATGCCGTCAAATACTTTGACCCAGATTCGATGCGAGACCTTCGGTTTACTCTGAGCGCCTTTCCTGGTGGGCACTACCCCTTGAGTGATGGTAGTGGGGATGTTGAGTTTCTTCCCGGACTCTCCAAATTCATCAACCTTGCAACCCTGTACGTGGCGGATGCCGTACGTGTTGAATCCGTTGATGTTTCCGGGGGACAGTTCAAACGGAATGTCCGACTGCAAAATATAAATATGCATGGAAATGCCAAGCTTATCATCGGCCATAACGCCTTGGTTTTTGACCAGTCGCCGCCAGAGTTGGAGCAAAAACCGATTAAGTTTGATGGAAGCTACTGTGATACAATTCAAAACGCAAATGATCCTGAATCTGAGACAGCAGGGAGAGAAACGCCGACGTTTTCCCGTCCCGTCGTACACGACTTCAGCTTTGGCCGTCTGGAATTTTTTAAGGAGCAAGTCTGCAAGCCATTTCTTGACGGCCATCGAAATAATACAATTATTTTGAAACGAGTGAGCGGTATCATTTGCGATGAGCGCATGAAGTGGCTCAAAGACAACCGGGAGTTGTACGAATATCGAGTTTTGCGCAGCGCATGCAGTAACGACCCTAACCGAAAGTCTATTTTTGAGACCGACCTTATACAATAAACATTTTCAGAAAATAGGATTAACTTATTTTAGTACATAAACATGAAATACTTGGACGTTTTCTCAAAAAAAAATATTGTTAATTTTCCGAGCATTTCTGCATAGTTGGGATGTTTTATAGGAATAGGCTGTAGGTACATATGGCTTTGCGCAGGTTTAACGCCGATTTTTTTCGTGTTCAGTGCCAGTCTGTACAGAGTATACAGACCTGCCGACGGTGTTTTATTGTTAGTTACAGTTTAATAGCTAGTTCTTCGTCAATGTCATGCATCTTATGCAGCATGAAAAAAAATATCAAAGGCTTTCCTATGAAACCGTCTTTTAACCTGAGGCCGATTTGTTTTGTTTTTTTGTAAAAATTTTTCATCCATTATTCACAATAAAATTAAAAACTATGAAAAGCTGGCTTTTACATCGGAACTGGGAAAAGATTGACTTATTTAGTTTTATGCATGAGCGAATTGTGAATGTAGCGTAGATTTCTGTGTACCGAAACAACACTTTTGCATCAATCGCCATCATTGATTCGTTGCCTTGAGGTTCAAGGGTAAGCGGTGTCAAAATTCTGGTATGTCTTTGCTCCATGAACACGAAAAAAATGGTCAAATTCGACGCCGATTAATAGCGAGACTTCTGAAAACAAAGTATTCTGTGATTAAGTAGTCTTTTAGCTGTGTCACTCATATCAAATCAGTGATTTTTTCTAAAAAATACATACAAACAGAGAAGTCCTCAACATTGCAATGACGAAAGTTTGTCATAAATTTTAATACTGAGGCAGGGACTTGGGTTTTCTTCGAGGGGCATAAGGAAAGATGAAATGTATATTGTGTTAAGTTGGACGCCGTTTTTGACCGGTATCGATAGGGCTCCCCAACGTCGCAAATGGAATCTGGCTACCTTCGCTTATCGTACAATGTAATTGTGAACTTTGTGGCATAATCCGAGATTATCGAAATGGGGACTCTAAATGTGGACTATTATGATGGATAATATTGAAATGGATTAGCTATTACTAAATCGAACATCCACTACATTCTACTTTGTATCAATACATATTATGGATTGATTTTGTTTACTACCTTCGTTCAATCTAGTATCATCACATGTCAATGATTAATTATTAATTGACGAGCCATTTTTTCAAATAATAAGACAGAAACACACAGCTTACATGTACACAGAATACGTATCATGTACCTGCAACTGTTTGTCTAATCACCTGAAAATTGATATCGCTGTTTGTGTTGACAATTGATATGGATTAGGAAATATTAGGTAAGGATTTTCATGCAACACACAAAGTATTGAAAATGTAGCCGGGAATAAAGCTTTCGAAAATCCATTTGTGAACGAAGGACAAACAAACATAAATACTTAAGTACACTTTAGTTTTAATTATTCTACAGCATTTGCAAGATGCAAAAGCCAAAATGTGGCCCAAGCTTGATTGCTGGCGGAATTTTGGTGCTAACTGCGACGCTCCTGATTTTCCTTGTTGGAGTGCCAGCAATCATTAAGGGAAAAGTCAAAGAGGTGCTAAAATTATGCAATTTTTAAAAAACTGACATGATTTTATTTAAATTTCATGGGAATCGACAAGATTGACATTTTTTGTTGAGTCACTTAGAAAAAAAGCTTGTCAAAAAATCTCATAAAATTTCAGCACGGTTTTTGTCAAATCCTATTAATTTCGATCAACTTTGAGATATCTTAAAAATAACATGAAAATCCCACCAAAAATTTGTAGTCTTAAAAAATGTCATCACATTTTCACAAGATTTAATCGATTTTTTTCCAAGAAAATATTCTTTACTATTCATTAAAATTGAAAAAAAAATTTGACAAGAATCCTTTCATGAGATTGCTTGACAACATTTTTTCCTTATGAATACAGTTTACTACGGTGTTTTTTAGGAAATTAAGCTCAAAAATGGCTCAGACACCTGGAATAAATGGAAGGACATTCCCATCCCAGTGTACTTGACATTTTACTTCTTTCACGTGTTGAACCCCAAGGCGATTGAACACGGAGAAAAATTTCACCTACTGGAAAAGGGCCCTTATGTCTATGAGTATGAAAAATAGGTTGAACATTTTTTAGAATTCGCACCTTGATTTATTCTTACCCGCAATATTTTAAAAAACTTGAGATCTGCGTACAAATTCATCATTTTCATTTTTCTACAGAGAGAAACGCCACAAAGAAATCCTTGAGGTGAATCAAGACGATGACACGGTGACCTATCGAGAATTCATCCAATATTATTTCAGAGAAGATCTGTCATTGGAGAACAAAGACACTGACTTAGTCTCCGTGGTCAACATTCCATTTGTGGTAAATCGAAAATCCACGCAAAAAGTTCAGTTTTAAGATTTTTTAAAAAATCACAATTTTTTAAAAATTGTGATCATTATTTTGGAAATTTACAGGCCGTCTCATCGATCCTCAAAAAGATTCTCTATGGACTAGCCAACATTCCCATCGATCTTTTGTGGAAGGATGGAGAACGCTTTGTGAGAGAAAATGTGTCGGTCAAGGACCTGGTTTTTGACGGTATTGACACGTCAATTTACACCCCACTCCTCAATTTACAGCCAGGGCTCGTGCCCCCCGAGTTCCAAGGGGGCACTTTTGCATTCTACAAAAATGTAAAGGAGAAACCTCAATTTTTTTTAGCACATTGAGTTTCTAAAAAAGTGAGCAAATTTTCAAAATTTTGAACATGTTTTAGCGAAATGGGTCGTCCGACGGAAATTTTACCATAAAAAGTGGTCTTAAGGACCACTCAAAGTTCGGCAACATCGTCCGATACAATGACATGAGTGAGTTGACATATTGGACTGACCCGGACTTGGAGCCCTACCAAGAGCAGTACTGCAACAAAATAAATGGATCCGACGGCACAATCATCCCCCCGTTTTTGGACAAGGACAGGGTCGTTTACATATTCAACACGGACGTTTGTCGCTCTTTGTACTTGACCTTTGATCGGGAAACAAAGTTTGAAGGGATCCCCGGGTATCGCTTTACGGCCCCGCAAAAGCTGACGAGACAACCCTTCCAAAATCCGGACAACAAGTGCTTTTGTCCCAGTCCAGGAGGAGGCCTTGCAGATCACTGTAACATGAGCGGCATCTTCAGGGTTTTTCCATGTAGAGGAGGTTTGTACAAAACATTTTGGTGCCAGGTCCCCAAAACCTAGGTCCACTATTTTTGGATCAATTTTGTTTCGAATTTTGTAATAATTTGTCGCTATTTTTAAGGAGCGCCAATCGTCTTATCTTTGCCGCATTTCCTGGATGGGGATTCCATCTTCATCGAAGGAGTTGAGGGGGTCAAGCCGATACCGGAGTTGCACCAAACGTTTTTGGAGGCTGAACCGGTAGCTATATATAGTCAAAAATTTACAAAGTACAATTTTTCGCAAATTCTAACAAAATCACGGCGATATTCAAATTTTTTTAGACATCCGGACAAGTGCTGCAAGCCAAAAAGAGGATCCAAGTTAACATGGAGATGGAGCCGCTAGATGGCATTTCATTCTTCCGAAACATTTCGGGTCCCAGCTACGTCGTCCCGGTTTTTTGGGTTGAAGAAGTAATCAGTTTTTTTGGGCCACTGGTACCGCTTCCAAAATATACAAATTTTTGTAGAACCTACAATAATTTTTGAAAAAATTGTTGAAATTTTAGGCCGCTTCACTGGACCAAGCAAACATACAGGAGCTCAAGGACAGACTGATTCGGCCTTTGAATCTCGTAAAAATCTTTCAATGGACCCTGATAGCGCTTTCCATTCTTCTAATCTTGGCGGGAGCCGTGAATACGGTTTTGGTGCATCGTGCCAAAAGAAATTGATAAATTAAAGGTCTGTCGAGTTAAGATATTAAAGTTTTATAAAAATAGATAAACATCGACAATCTATAAGAGTCAAAAACACTATAGAACTTGTATAACCACCATTGTTTAGGTACAGAAGCATTTAAGCCGACAAAACATTTACTAATTATGGGCACTTCTTATGTCATGTCGCTTGGTGCACTTTGGAGTACTTGAACGCCGCTCATGATATTTCATGTGATGTTGAAAGGCTCATACGTAGTAGAATGTTTTTAACCACGTTACTGTAGACTGATGACATCACAGCAAATGTCATGAGCGGCGTCCAATTACTTCAAAGAGTATAGAGCAAGAATGATACTACATATTGGGCCAGCTATGTGGGGGAAAAGCAGTTTGTCTAATTCTGCTACAGTACAAAAATTCCAAAAGGTAGGAGAAAAGCAGTTTTAACCAAATATCATTAGAGTGGCATCAATATACAGCGTTGCCAATAAGTTCTGACACTGATATTTGAAATACCGTAGCACATTCAGTTCTTATCCGATTCTAACCAAATTGATACTGATTGAAGTTAATGCTTTTAGTTTTAAGAAAAAAAATCGGCTGGGTTGTCATTTTACGGCTGTCGAAGTTAAGCAGCTGCTAACAATAGCATGTCGCAATGTTTCGTCATAAAAAACAGAAAAATGAAAAATTAGAGGTTTTCGGGCTACGTAAAATTTTAGTTGTTACTGTAACCATGGTGATGAAATTGGTACAATGCACTCTTCGAACCCTGAAGCAAATGACCTAACACTACAAAGTGTCATAAGTGGTCGCAGCATCCATCAATTAAATGAATACTCCGAAATTAGTTGATAAATCTGGTCGTCAGCTGAGCCCGTCCCTCTAAAGAAGTCACGATTAAGACTCAGAGCTTCGCCAAATACATTTTAGAGGCGGTGATACATTCACTCTATCGAATAACAGTCGACGGGATTTTTGGACTCGTTAACAGATCTCCAATCCAGCTCGCTTCTTTAACATGGCCCAAAACTAGCTAAAAAATGCATGAAAAAACGTTTCATAGCATAATCTACAAGAGTTAGTGACCTCAGTTCTCGTCAAGCGTAAATCCTATAAACTTATTTATGTTGCCCCAACTCGAACAAGCAGTAGAGGCTTCTATTCATGCCGATTCGGATTTTCTAAAAACACCCATCATAATCGCTTGCCCTGAGTTTTCTAGGAAACCATTCGAAATTCGGTTTCAAGCCAGCTGTCACTTCCGCAGGTGAGCAAGGGCGAAGTTGAATTTCTTTTCAAAAAATAAAAATACAGCATGTATTTTTATATTTTTATATTCTGTATGTATTTCTTGATTTCTGTACCAATTTTTATCACAGTAAGTTCAATAACACCTGAGATATTAATAAAAACGTCAGTGTCAGAACTTATTGGCAACCCTGTAAAGTAACTTTTTTAGATCCGAAAAACTGCAGCTTTCAGAAATCAAAAGAAAACATATTTTGGGGGACAGCATTTAATTTGGGACAGCATTGGATCCAGGGCACCATTTTTGATACCCTGCATTGAAAAATGGTGCGTAGTTATAACCTTGAATTTTCACGTTTTCTAAAATTTGCGGTGTAGAGCTTGTCTTTTTTGACACTTGTTGTGGTAAGTATGCATTTTTGGTATGAAATATGCGTTTCTTACATCTTTGGTGTAAAGTGTAAAATATGTCTCTGATGAAATTGTGGATGTAAAGTCCAGCACTACTGGATGCTATCGCACAATTCGAACGTTTATGGGAATTTGGCACCCAAAGTCGACATTTTAGCCCTCCCTTGATTTTAATTACCGTGGCCTATTTTCCCATTTAATTGTGGTTGCCCTTGTCCTTATTTAATTATGGTTGTCCATCCATGTCCCTATTTAATTGTAGGTGCTCATTGCTCATACATACATTCATACATATGCGACAGATTCTGTCATTTTCCCTACACATTGAAGTTTTGGCACCGTATTCAGATACACATTTTGCTATAGGGCTAGATATACACAACCGTAAACAATGTTTATTTCTGACATTTGACCGCCAAATCTAAACCTTGAGCGAATTCTTGACATTTTTTCCAGAAACTAACCACTCAGTTTACGACATTGGAACAGGTACCCGTGAAACACAGACTTGTTTATGTTGTTGAAACCACGCAGTATTTTTCTGTTTTCTCCTGGTGACTCTTTTCCGATTACACGTACGGACACAATAGTTAGTTTTTATGTGGATTTCAATAAATATTTATAATCTTTCATATTTACTAACAATAAGTTAGAAAACAAACTTACTGATAAATTCCCCCAAGTGTGACGGGAAGATAAATAAAAAAATGGATAAAGACCTTTTTGAATTTATGAAGAATTTAATTAGCTACGGTTACTTACTTGGCTTCGCCCCATACAAACTGGTCACGACCATGACCAGGGATGCAGAGACTGGCCAAGTGATCATGGAGACTAGAAAATGGGTGTGTGAGAAATCCTTGCTCCGCACCCTCTTCCTCTGTTACAGCTACATCTGCCTGGTTCCCTACCAACTTTTCTTGGTGTTCCGGACCCTTGAAGCGTATTATGATGAAGAACAGCCAGTAAAGGAAAAGTTGGTGACCTTTTACTTCACCGGAAGTTTCATAATCTTCAGCTTAGGTCACTGGATCAACTTGAAATACTATGGAGATGTCCAGTGTAAATTCTACAACAACGCTGTTGAGTCGGTGGAAGCCATCGCCGATATCCAGGGTCACAACAGCGAACCAACTGGCAGGAAAAAATATTTAAAGTGGCTCTTCCGGGCCTTTTTTGTTCTCATGCCGTTCCCCAGTCTGGTTCGTGCTCTTATGGTCTTTAGAAACCCTGGGGCAAAACAACTGGTCACGTCCCTGGTTTCAACAACGATGTCAACTCCAGCAATCGACCTGCCAATTTGGATCAAAATTCTGGCGGCACTTTTTCATCTCCATCTGACCCTGCACATTGCGTTTGAACTAGGGTTTCACGTTTTAACCCTGTTTTGGTTTGAAGGCGCCGTCTCGTCCTTGATTAAGAAGCTCAGGTACAAAACTGATTTTTTTTACTATTTTTTGATGCCAAAAATGCTGATTTTTGGTCCAAAATGCAAAAACTAAGATTTCAGATAAAAATATGTTTGTTATTGTAAAATACGTGGTATGAAAAAAATTATACCGTTAAACTAAGCTCTAGCGGTAATGGTCTGTTCTTAAAGGATTTCAGATAGCGAGGTCCGAACTGGAAGATTGGAGGAGCGGCTGTACCACTCGTACCACTGCCTTTGCATCCTGCAAAAGTATGGCAATCAAATGTACTCGAGTATCCCCCTGGGAGCGGAAATTGCCACCATTTTCTTTACCGTCATCAACATATTTCTTGGCGTCGTTCATCACCGATACTCGGCCTTTATTAGAGCAGCCAACCTGACGCTGTTCATGCGAGTTCTCTTCAAAAATTTGGCTCAGATTTACGAAGAATCAAAAGGGGCCATCGAATCGTGGAAGAAGAGAGATATCCGCACATCTGATAATATTCGTAACAGACCGGGACAACCAGGAAGCCATCGTCAGGAACGACGAAATGCTGATTGGTTTCACAAGTTCCAGAGGTCGTGCCGACCTCTGAGAGTGAGCGTCGGCGGTTTTTTCTATATTGACAATCTGTTTTTCCTAACTCTGGTGGGCATCATTGTAGATCAGTCCACAAATCTCATCATTTCCTACAGAGACTAAGTTAAGTGGGTTTAGGTAGCATTTTAAAGTCGTTGTTGATTGTTGATGGTTTGTAAACTTGCGAGGTTTTTGGTAAACGGCAAGAGAACAATGTAACTGTGTTCTAACCAGAGCTGTTGAAATCCTGTATCAAGTATCCATTAAATTAAAAGGGCTTTGCGTACCATGTTTCCGTAATTTATAATGATGAGTAGGTTTGTATAATGTGTAGCTGTTCCCATTAAATGATGTGAATATTAAAATTTTTGGCACAAGTATGAGCGAATTTGGGTCGCTCTTTATGTAAATCCCTTTTAGCCTCATTATCATAATTATTCAAGAAATTTGTCAAGCTGCTCTTTAAAATACTCAAAGCGGGTATTAAACGGAACGGTAATCGCACACTTTAATTATTTTTAAACCTCACTCACTTTAGCAACAATATTTTTGCAAACTGTTTTAAGAATTTGTTAAGTTCTAAAGAAAAGCCTAGATTTATGCAAATGTTTCTATCCTCAACTATTGGAACATGATGGTGTTAAAAAGAAATTTGGCGATCATCTCAGTTGGTGCTGTTTTAATGATAAGAGCCCTAGCTTTACCCATGTTTGACGCAAAATCAGAGCCACGTGAAATCGATGTGACCCCGGCAATCCAGGGCCTAACGGACTCATTTTTGCTCGTACAAAGGTGGAATGATACTCTGACCTTGGACTACAGCAAACTGCCGCACCAGCCCCTGGTTATTGATGACTGGCTGGATAAAAGCGCAAATCCTGGTTCTAAATCTAATTTTAACTCTAGTTTTAGCACAAACCCGCCGAAACTGGTCTCACCGATGCACCAAAAGGCGGGAGAACGCGATATGAACTGGATCGCTTCCCTTAAACACGGTTTGACCTATCTCCGACTCATCTTTTTGATCCCTTCAAACCTCGACGATGACGATTATGATGTTGATAAATCCTGGGACAACTCCATCGTCCAATATGCTTCGACAACAAGCAAGGCTGCAACGGCGCCTATTTTTAAAAGAGAAGCTTACTGTAAATACAATCAGTTTTACCCGAAATTTCTTCTTCTCTTTCTTCCGCAAACCTCGGTTGAAATTGCAAGTTCAAGAATTAACCTGATCAAACTGGTTTTGTCCCTGATGTATGGCCGTCATTATATCATCGACGTGCCAACTTTTGTATTCTTGATGGCCGAAACTTCAGGGAACTCTATGCAAGGTTGGTACATTTCTGCCGAAAAAGGTTTTCACCCCGATATTTTGTTCCCTCTAAAATCTGGTAACAACTGTCCAAACAACTCTTTCAACTTGACTAGATCTTTTAATTTGGCTAAACAACTTCCCCGACAAATTCTGTTCAGCAACTATGGAGAAGGTCAGTATCGGGACCTTTTGGTTCAAGATGATCAATTGCTACGACGAAAAACTTTCCGAACATCATTTCATCGCGTTGAAGATTTAGGGCCTAATTTTGATAAAACATTATTAGGCCCTTCACCTACCGAGCGATCACTTTTGTTCATGGCCCTACAATCCTGGAACATTTCCTTTATCAGCTGGATCGATTATCCTGAAAAAACACCAAATTCCTGGATAAATCTCCTGGAGGCCGCCAATATTCTCCAGATTTTCGACTACTCTGAAAGAGCTAGAGGAATGTTTTGGACAGGCAGTGAAAGATATCGGTTGATCACGGGAGACGACGTGCAGCAGCAGTATACAGGCCTTGAAATTTACATAATGCCCTTTGACCCCAGGTCATGGCTCTACTGTGGCCTCCTTGTTTTGTTCAATTTGGTGACCCTGTGGATATTGTACCGTCAATTCTTCAGTATTAAGCTTATCATGAAAATCATCATGTGGATCCTCCAAATTTTGTTGGAGCAGGTGGAAAAAGACACTCCAGAAAAAACGGAAAATCGTCGGGTACACCGGACAATTTTGAAAATCCTGGGAATTCGGTTGGTTATAGGGACCATTTTGACCAACGCTTATCGAGGGATCATCAAGTCCAATTATGTGATTAACCTGCCTACTTTAGCAAGTGGACGTCGCTCCAGGAAATTTGGGACGCTGGAGAAGGACCAAAATTATCGGAAAAAACCTGGGCCGGAAAACCCTTTACTATTTATTTCAGCCGATTTGGGCAACCACCAAATGATGGGTCCTGGACAACTCTGTTCCAGAAACGGATGTCTAGCCAAAGGGAATCCTCTTGCCCTTTTGGTCAAATTTTCTGGCGACTATTCGTCGGGTGCCAACAGGATTGCAAGGCGACCTATGACAAGCCCATTGAGAAATCGGAGTGTCAGGAAATTGAAAGCTGCATCGCTTTTGTGAAATACATGGACAATTTAAATGACCGGACCATTCCAGTTCCAGATGACCGAAACCTATCAAAGGTCATTTGGAAAACGATTGGGCGTAAGCGAAAGTCGGTTTTTGTGGTCCCACCTCAGGATTTTGAATACTTTTGGAGTAAATTTGTTCAGGTGATGAAGACCGATCGTCGGCTCAAATTCAGTCATAACAACAAAAAAGGCGAAAACAAAAAAATCTCGAAAAAATGGTATAACGACGATGAGGTTTATCGGAAAATTCAGGGTTTCCAGGGAAACGATGTCTTTTCAAAGCATGATCATCAACTGTTTTATCTGCGGCTGGAGGTCTTGTTTATGCATTCAGGGCTGTTTCAGTTTTGGGAGAAGTGGAAAAAGATCCGGTTTACGGATCCGATCCGTCCTAAAAACTTGACCGCAGCTTTTGGGTGGCCCAAACAAGTTCCAATTCCTTCAAACCATTGAGCTTTGAAGAGTCGGATGTTCATCTGGTTTATTTTGTGTGGGTATTTTGCCTGATGGTGTCTAGCAGCGTTTATGTTCTTCAATGGATCTCAATTTTCTGTCCATTTCGTCAAAAGGGTCGAAAAGTGCAACCTGAGATAAGTTCTGCGAGGTCTTGATGAGCATGAAATAGGTTTTATAAAATTAAATCAAAATTATTATCAAAAAAGTCAAAATTACTGCGGTCATTTTTTCTAGAAGCATTTATGAAAGTAAATACTTTGCCAATCGAGGTCAGCGTGACTTCGCATTGGATTCTAAAATAAGCTAAGCAGTATTTCCTATACCAAACACGAACACTTCTTTGATCTTGAAAGTGTCGTTTTATTATTTTTAATTTGACGACACGTTCGAATTTTGAAAGGTTCAAGGAAAAGGCGGCAAGTCTTCAAGCCCGCTAACTTTTTTAAGGTAGTCAATAGCATTACCATAGAGTTGTTCCGCAGTGAGCGAAAAACATGGCGCGCGAGATGTGGCCTTGAGTGATTGAAAGGTATTCCCAAGTTCTTGAAGAAGTGATTTGTACGAGTCTTGTAAGATGTCAAACTGTAAAAAATTTAAATTAAATAAAAAATCTCTTTAATTTAGGACCGCTTTTAAAACGCTTTTAAAAATACGTAACACTGTATAATAAAGTACGTGTCACCTTTTCGAATCGCCGAAAAAGGTCTTGCATGAAGGGATATAAACCATCAGTGAAGGCTCCTGAACTACCGTGAACAATGTGCACCCCGTTAGTTTTAATATTATTGCAATAGCAGATGGAATTAGGGAACAGTGGGTAGTACCTACACCCTGTCATGTTGGCATGATGACAATGAGTTCGGCGGAAATTGAAGGAACAACTCAGCTCAGTCATATTATCTGCAGAGTAAAAACGGGTTTAAAGAAAAACCGCACCGCATAAAAAACCTAAGAGATTTTCGAGAGTGCTGAAGAAAGTTTCTTCAAGAAACCTGGAAAACCGTGGAACATAATGTTAAGGATGTCCTGATCCGGCAGCCTGATCATCGTTTTCCATTTCTTGTAAATGTCAATGGCTTTTTTGTCCAGCTGAAACTCGCGCATGCGCGTCAAGTTCATGAGCATGACCCCTGAATTGAGACCTCCTTGCCCATAGAAGGGAATCTTGGGGTAAGGTCCCGCAGTGTACCAACCCCGGGCCCCTGGCTCCGAATTTGGGGCCATCGCCCCCACATGGTCCTCTCCCAACTCCATGAATTGGTCCCAAACTACACTCAAGTTTGATAAGACGATCGTGTCCGCATCCAGGTAGATCAACGAATCAACGTGGGGTAGAAGAACCTACAAGCATAAAATCTAATTTAACAAGGACATCTAGACAGAGTAGTTACTTATTATAATAAATATATGTATACTTAAATGAGGTTTTACAGGAAAAAACAGCCTCTGGGCGGCGCAAGGTCTCCGCATTGTCCGCCATTCCTCCTCCGCCTCTGGAGCAAACCATTCCATCTGCAGCTCGAACGAAAAGTCCCAGCCCAATTGTTGGACGCTCCTTTGAAAATACAGCAGCTGAAACAGAACATTTTTGTTTAAAAAAATTTCAAGTTCCCCCTCTAAAATTCTATTTAGTTCTTAAGCTTTTCTTACAGCCTGGCGCAATCGTCCAAGTGTTTGTTTGTTTGTAAAGACAATGAGGTGCAAATTGGCATCCTGACTGAACATGACGGCGGATTTTATCATTGCCAGGGCCTCCCCCATTTTCTTGTCACAGGCAATCGTTGCCAAGGTAATATTTTTCTTTTGACTGCTGTTCAACTCCAGAATCTCTTTTTTAGGTCGATTTCTATGAATAGGCGTTACGCAGGAATGACTGCCAAGGGTAACAAAAATGTGGGGTTTTTGAACGAATTTACAAGACCTACAGTTCAGTTGCACCCTAGATTTTTTACAAGATCAATGTCGAATGCGCTATCTGATAGCCCTTTTTTTAGTTAACTACTCAGTACTCAGCATTCATTTGGTTTATAAACCTGCCCCAAGAAGCCGGACACAGTTTAAATTTTGACTTTTTTACCTTTTGAGGTCATTTTTTGGGCCATCAAATGGTCGCGGAGAAAAAAAGTCTACAATTTTTGATTTAGAATGAAAACTGACAGTTTTTTAAATTTCAACTTTCTTAAAAACATTTTTATTTTGCCTTTTTTGGGACAAGGATTCGTACTCAGGAAACTTGGGGGAAAAATTGAAATTTTCAAAAAAGTAAAAGTACAAGGTTAGGTAATTTTAAATTGGGCGAAGTGCACCTCACTTTTCTAGAATTACCCTGGTGACCCAAAAAGTGACCTCAAAAGGTCAAAAGGTAGAAATTGCAAACTTTGGCGGGTTTTTAGGGTCCACTGTATAAAACTGGCAAAAACTCAAAATTTCAATTTTTGGCGGACTTTTTTAGGGCGCGTTTATAAAATTTACAACAAGGTTTCTTGACTTTTTAAAAACAGAGCTATCACACAGGGTGGGTTTTGTTTAAAAGGCCGGGAAACAACTGAAATGTCAGTTTTGATATTTTTAAAACTCAAACGTACAGATGAAAATTAACTCACATGTACTTGACGGGCTTTTCAATGGCCAGCTGACTAAAGGAGTTGAGGAAATCCACGGATGTATTTTTCTCTAAGCTATGGGCTGTCTTATTATGCTGTTGGTTATTATTTTCGCTGTTATTAACAGCATAATAATATTAGTGAAGGTTGAAGGCCGAAAGTGAAAAAAAAGTAGATAAATTAAGGCAAATGCAAATGCATTTAAAACTATCCCCTGGGCGGTACCTTTTAAGCTGAGACGACGCATCGGAACCACCGGGAATTTTAAATATGTGGACGTCATCACAAGGTCTGTTTTTGCTTGCCGTAAAAAAAGGGAAATAAAAAATGGACGGTGAGAGTGGTTTTACGGAATTGGTTGAAGTGACAAGATAATCAAAAGGCTGGGATATTTGAAGCCCGTTTGATACGCACACATGCTCAAAAAACTATAGAATCATTCAGCTGTCAGGCTTGCACGTGTACGTCGTACTCTGTCAACCCATCAAATAAATTGAATAGGTAGTGAAAAAGAGAGAGAGAGAGAGAGAGAGAGAGAGACGAATTCTCTTTCGTGTGAACAAGACATTTGCATACAATATACATGTACTTGTCTGTCTGTGCATACAGTGTACACACAGAAATTGCTGTTTTGATTTGGTGTCTGTGAGAAGGAAAATTCATTTTTAAATTTTTAAATATTTTGGTCTAAAATATGCCTTTTTTGAAATTTTCGATCAAAAAAATGAATTT
>JAQIVE010004508.1:0-14431 GCA_034698285.1 Sminthurinus bimaculatus | reverse complement strand
CCTGGTTTTGGTATGTATCGCCTTTGCACATCTTTCACAATATCTTACTCTGCAGAAGCAGGAGAACCAAAATGTGATCAAACCGCTTCGAAAGTAGTCAAGACTAAACTTGAATTTAAAATTCAAATACCAACTAAATCAACTTCCAACACAATTAAATCTCCAACACATCTCAGCTCTCTCTCTCTCTCTCTCCGAGTCTGCCTACTTCGATTATTTATATATTGTAGTTTGACAAATACCAGGAGAGGACGAAGATTTACAATTTACACATCTTATGCATAATAACAGTAATTCGTCGTCTTCGTCGTCGTCAACATGGCGTTTCAAGAGTTTACACAGGAGTTTTGGATAAATAGAGGCAAGTCATTGAATGAACAAGAATACGAGTGTTCAAAATTCTTCTAGTCTTTCATTTTCTGCGACTCCTCCTTTTCAAGTCTACTTAATGTAAAGCTCCTGGTTCTATATAAGCTATACAAGACGCTCTTTACACATATTTTATACCTGGAACACTTTCTGTGTATCTCTCTGCATTGCATAATACTTGTCACAAAAGCATTTAACATATATTCGTTTTGTTGTTCGCTCCCTCACCAGTTGACATTGGAATTCTTATTTACACAGCAGCCTCAAGCTCAACATCGTCGCAAGAAGTCACTCCCTGCCTTTTCAGACCTTTTCCCATACGTTTCCCTACCCTTTGACCATTATCCTCATCATCACCACACAATTTACAATACAATGACCGATGGTGCGTCTTCTTTCCAGACTTTCTAGCTGGTACTGGATTTCTCGCCGGTTTCGTTTCATTTCTTTCATTTCTATCTAGTCACAAAGTCAACAGCTAGAAGGAGCACAATCAAATGACAAACAAGAAAAATACGAAAAACAACAACAACAACAACTGAAGCAACGGTAAAAACAACAACATCTGACAGCTTGAGTACTTGAAAAAAAACTGTGCGCGCTGTCTTTTTATACGTTTCTCTGGAAAAACTCGTTTGAAGCTCTATGCTTTTATGTATTACACACATACAAGCTGTGTTTAAAAGTTTTCACTACCAAAATTTTTGACCAGTCGTATCCAAGTTTTAAAATTTATGTTCGTCCCGATTAAATTACTAATTAATATCTCATATTAACCACTAATAATAGGCCCAGCATCCTATTTAGGCTAGAAAGGCCAGCTGATGCAAACGACCAATCTATAGTTTAAAACTAAAAATTGAAACAGTTTAAAAATGTTTTGTTTGTAATCATGTATATATACATATGCCTGTTGCCTGTGTGTGGCCAATGAACAAGAATACGAGTAAAATAGGAAATGTTGAAGAGAATCAAAGAAAATTCCCATGGATTTGATTCATGAGACGAGTGTTTGTACACATATCATCCCGTAATTCTGTGTCTCAATACTCAATAGAAATGTCAGCATTCGAGCTTCTGTTCCAGTATGTTAATTAATTTTCACATTATAAATGTACAATAAAATTGGGCGGGATAGGAGACTGTGGTGCTGAACTTGTACAGGATTAGATTGTGAGTTTAGACATAAATATACAGCCAAACGTTAAATCAAAGACTTTGCTTAAATACATGCATTCGTTGTGCATACACGGCAAACTTACCAATCTACATCATGTCTACATATTACATACACACTACGTCACACAGATGAAGGGAAAGGGAAGCCCAGATTGGAAGTATTGGATTGTCTAGCAGTTATCTCTCCCTGATATCTCCGTGAACATATACATGCTTGTATGTATGCATAGATATGTAAACATACTCATTTTGACACATAGACCAGGCAGAAGGATAGCACAAGCACAATTTGAAGCACATGTTATGCTGTTATGTAATGCTCTGCCTTGTAGGTCTCTCGGCCGCTGTGATATTATGCTACACTGTTTCTAGATAACTTTATTCCTGGCTATTCATCTCACAAGCTGTGATAAAGATCTTTTGGAATCTGCTCGAGATGTAATTAAATTGTATGGAGAGAAAACAAATGGAGTTTATGATACCCCCTATGTATAGAAGATCTCCAGCATAAAGTTCTGCTCCTGCTGCTGGAGAATCCACAGCTCAACCCACATGCATGCATAGGTACATCTCATTTAGTAAGCAACTTTGGGATTACGGTGCTCCCTACTCTCTTTCTCTCTCGCTATTAATTTCTGTTAAGGTAACTATATTCAGATTCAGCTGCTGTTTTCTATGGAGAAAGAAGCGGAGACTAAGGTTTCCTTCTGATTACATCATTCAAGGTATCAAAGGATGTGTGTGTTGTTGTTGTTCCTTCTCCTCCTACTTCTTCAACTTTTCCATGGGATTTAGTATTTACCAAATGTCATCGTAGTGTACCCATCAGCATGTTCTATACATATACATACATGTACTGTGTATTTAAATTATTAGAGTTTGGGTTGGTTCCTTATGTTTGAACTACTGTTAGTACTGAGCATCATGGTGAGGATGAGCAGGAGGAAAGGAAAAGGATTCTACGACCAATCCAAAAGGGAGTCTTAGCCTGGCTACAAAAGGTGGTTGAGCATATAATATATATAAATAGTCAAACTCTTGCATCATCGGTGTGTTTAAATGAAGGTAGATCTATGTATACATGTACATATGCATTATGTATAGATGTTAGACTGATCCTGACCTAAACTCCAGGGTGTCTAGAAATAAATGACTGGACCACCCCTAAAATAGATTCTTAAACGACGGACATCTCTATTTTTCTAATGAAAACGTTGGCTCTCTCCCTCAAATACATAAAGTGCCCGAACCAAAGTTAAAGTCTATTCTATTCTCCAACGGCTCATGATACTTTTTAGATCCCCTCCTTCAGCTTACATTATTCACTTGCGGCATCACACCCGATTACATTATAATACATAACAACAGCGCGACCTTGTCCTCCATTTTCTCCATATTTCCCATTTGTAGTCCTAATCTCAGTTGTTGTAGAAGATAAATTGCATTCTTTCTGTGTAAAAACTCTCGTTCCAGTTAATTTTCAAAAAAAAAGCATGTACTACAATACGTTCCATAAACATGAAAACATGACCTCGCTCTGTAAAAATTATGCGTTTTCAAAATTGAACGTGCAAAAAAGCTAATTTGACTGCGGAGAAGAATCGATTATTTATCCTCAAATTAACTTACCTACCTCGACTTTTTACTTGTGAGGAAAAAGTGGGCAATCTACACAAAAAGTCACACCCAGACGAGTGACAATAACCATGTCAAAGTCAAAATCAGAGGCACAATGAATAGCAAAGGCAGTGTCGTAATCATTGTTAGCACAACATTTTTGGGAGATGAATAGAAAGAAAGGAGAGCATGCGTATGTATAGGTACTACAATATATTGTACAACCCAAGACAAACATCTTCATGTTGATGACTAGTATTGCCTTGTCTTGTCTTGTCTTACTTTGCCGTGCCTCGTCTTTATTCTCTCCCTCTCTTTCTCTTTCTTCTTTTTGAGTTGCACTGAGAATTTACCGATGATTGTATTGTATGTTTCATGAAACTGTCTTTGTACACTATTTAGCTGGTGAACTCACACATGGATGAAGGAATTTCCTCAGCTTGTTTTCCAAAACAACTTTTAGGGCGAGTTTCTCATTATCTTTTGTCCCTCACAACTGCCATCGCCAACGATTCAACTTCTTAAGGCTGCATAGGACAACTCAAACTCAGCTTAGCTTATAGGACTCAAGCTGTATTAAGATGAAGATGAAAATGGAAATGGAAACGAAGGAGACAAACAAACACTTATAGATAAAAGTCCGAATTAATGCTGCTCTAATGCCTCTTTACTTTCGAGTTTTCCATTTCCTTTACTTCTCTGTATTACTCTTTCCCCTTTGCCTTGAAGTGAAAATGAAGATGTGACAAAGATTTATTTTATGCCAGATCAGTGCGCTACTATGCTCTGCGTTATGTATATACTTATTCAGTGCTGGTTTGGCGTTTACGTCCGTGTCGTTCTACCTTTTTCAACACGAAAATGAAGGCGAAGACAAAGATGAAAACTACAACGACGACGATGACTACTACTAGGACGACAAGGGTCGTCACGAGGTTGACTTTTATTCTTTACCTTTGCCTTTGTACCTGTAATCCCCGTTGTAGTGTACAATGCATAAGTATGCCAGAGAAACTGATGGTACCTTTGCCTTTCTGTACAGTGAATCCTCCGATGCTGATATTGTAATAATAATAATAATAATAAGACGTAGGAAATAGGTCTCGTTGTCTTTGTCACCATTTAACTACATAACGCAGAATATAAGAGAGGGAAAACCATCGGTGCGGTGTGGTGCTCAATGAGCAATGGATGAACGAGCGAGAGCAAAGGAGAAGACCGAGCCGATGAAGGGACGGTTGGCCAATATAAAGGAGTAAGTCAAGCGTCGAAATGTCGACGACAAGAGTGACGAAGCTGACAATAACTCGAAAAGAAATTATGTCATCATCACTGCCAACTCAACAATGGTGAAGGGAAAAAAGGTCACAACTAAAGAACGTCAAGACTTTGGTACGAACATGAAAACTGAGAAGAGAATACTCAGCATCAGTTAAATCAGGTTCAGCTCAGTTCTTAAGTACATATATAATAGATGAGGAATAGACCACGAAAAGGGACATGGGCTCACGAATAGAGACGTACGCACAAGTAAATGTTATCCAGACCCAGGTACATTGATTTTCTCTATACATTTTGGAGATATAAGCCTCTTATACTATACTTTACTATCATTATACTCATTAGGTACATTCAAGTCATCCGTTTTGTACAATACGCACAGGATTTCGGCTTTGGGCTCCTCTTTTTGACGTTTCTCTTCACCCATTTTCTATTTTATCTTCTGTCTATTCTATTCTCTCCTTTTCTGTTATGCCACGCTCATGATTACGATACAAAATCTACGCTTTTTCTGCCGGCAAACGTACAATGAAAATTGAAGACATTTTGATTTCGGTTCCTTTACTTGACTTTTCGAACAAAATCTCAAGTAGACATCCCAATCGAATTGAACTGTCTGTTCTCTGCTTGGCCAAAAACTCGATCAAAATTATGAAAGGACACATACATACTACATATACACATATTAGTATCAAACGCTTGAGAACAAACCTGCGATGGAATTTCTTTCTTCACGTTTTTTCAACTTCCTTGTATCTACAGATACAATGTCAACATAACTTAATGTACATCCATGTATAATGCATAAAGAATTTTGGAGCTTGAGTTTGCTTTTGCTGTGAATTTTCAACGGATCGCTGCTTGCACGGTAGTTTTTCCTCCTGTTCTGCTATGTGCAGTATATAACTTCACTCAGACACATATACACACACATATTCTCGTTTGCTCTCCTCTTTTTGCACGCAAGTAAGCATACACACAACAATGAAAATGAAACGGTATGGAAATCAAACAGTGTTTCAATATAAATACATGTATGCTTGTATTATAAAGAAGCATCAGAATGGAAGATGAAACTTGGGTGCAATACAATCTCATATTATGTTCTTTTTACACGGGGAACTTTATACTTATAATTTTTTTACGAAGAAAAACGCAAGCAAGTAGGCGGCCACGGATGCACCGCACACTAACACTAACAAATAAACAACACCCAGATTTTATCTTCTCAATTTTGTGTTTACTTTGATTCCTTTATAGTTATATACACGTAGCTTTCCCCATGAAAACATACATGTCCGTGTGAGTGTACAGTATTTACCATGTACAGCACAAAGTATCGTACTATAATATTATACTTTGTATTGTACAAAAAACAAATATTATATAACATAAAACTATATACCAAAGTAGTACAAAATAAATACAACTATATAAGAAACTCAAGATTTTTGGAGGAAAACCAAAACCGAGGAAAAATTTACAGTAAGCAAAATGTTAGTACACAACCCACAGTACAGTATCCAAACGTATCAGTACAGGAAACAACGATAATTTCCACAAAAACTGCAGTCAACATTTAAAAATGAAAAATAAGTTATCCTTATAATATTGTATTATACTTTTATAAACTTGTGGAGCCAGCATTGCGCGTCACCAACCGACTTCATACACCTTTGTATGTATATAAAATATTTCATATTTTCAGGTGCACACAGAGAAAGGGAGAAAAAAACCAGCTTGAGACTTTGGTTTTCGAGGTTTTTCAATCAAACTTTTTTCCATTTGTTTTTGTTGTCTACAGTTTTCCAAGGTGGTTATGAAACCAAAGAAAAGGAATAAGATATTCATCTTTTCGCATTCTACCTGGGATCGGTTTTACGTTTTAAGTCTTATATATCTGCCGTCCACTTCTTCCGTTAATATGAACCTGAGCATGGGCCTGTAGCAAGATTTATATTAGCAATATTATTCTCGATAGGTGCCTTTTTTCCTATTATTTTGCTGTTTTCTGAGAAAGGAAGATTTCCTCCGTCACAGAGAGAGATTCCCCAGTTTCCATTTTAGAGTTTTCGGTATGAAACCGTTCAACTAATTACAAATCGTTGTACACAAATCAAAGTTCAAGAAAAAGAGAGAAGGGGAAGAAACCTTATTTACTAAGTATATGACAAGCACTACGAAACCAACAACATTAAACCAAAGAAAAATAAGACGTCTCCTTCATTTATGACCTTTTTTCCACATGATGCCTTTCTGCTGCAACCGAAAAAACACTAGTAATAATAGTGGAGGGAGAACGGATCGCGTAATAAATATATTACGACTACATTCAGACCCGTCTCAAGTTTTTCAAGTAGTCAGTTTGACTTGTCAGATAAAAGAAGACATTATTCACGAAGGAATTGTCCGTAGAATAATAGTAAAGGGCATATTTCTGTGGAAGGATCCACATCCAGATCCAGTAGCCGAGGCAAAGGACCCTGCGTCTTGAATCAGATTACAAAGTTTGAAATACAACCTTACACAACAGTACATGACAATGGACAAGCCTTTGATAAATGGTCATGAGGACCCTGATCATGAGATGACAGCCACGTTATTATTAGTATACTGCCCGTATCATTTACTTGAAGAATGAAGGCTAGTTGCCGAAGGGTGATAGTCGTGGAAAATCTGGAATCAAGTCAAGTGTCACTCAAATTCTCACCATCAAAACACACTTTGTGTGTATTTTAATTGTCTATTGATTAACATTCATATACATAGTTACAGCTTATTGTATAACTTTTCCAGTACAAAAAACATCGAAAAAAATTAACGAAAATCTGAAAGGACCATCGAGATTACAGCTAAAACGAGACAGAGCATTGAGTTTTATTCATTAGAACATATAAGGGTGAACGTGTACATACATAGAATTAAAAAAAGAGCTCAACCTCAACTAAACCCTCACTCTCGGAGCATTGTAAAACTTTGTACTACAGATTTCTATTATTTTTACTCTTCTTCTATTTTACTGCGTTTCAACACTTTGAATTTCGACTTTGAAGCTGCCAACAAAATTGAATATGCTGTGTAAAATGAATGAATGCACGTAATGAAATGGCATGGAACGAGAGTTCATAAACTCAATAGAGTATGCTGCAATCCGTGAATTTTTCCGAATGCCAAACTACCTGCAACCTGAGAAATATTACATTATTATGTCCCATAGTTGCTTCACAGCACCGGGGATAAAAAGAAGAATCATTCAAATCCAAATCACAAGCGAATAATAGTAATAGAAGTATACTCTAGTTATTTAAACTTCATTTATCACGGAGCGTGAGAACGTGTGATATTATATCACACGTGTATTTATTAACCATACTTTTATGTGCCCCATCATGACGATTATGCTATTATGTACTATAGAGGGGAAAACCTTATGCAGAACAGATAAAGCCATAAAATTTATTTTGCTATTGTCAAGTATGCAGCATATATAATAATATAGAATTATTATGACACTGCTCGTATCGCGATATAACATAATATTATATAAGTATCCAAGGTCTTGGCAGAGACTTATACAGTTGAGTTTAATAATCTTTGAAATCTCGTAGTCAACTAATTTGATACTTTTCTCTCCCTTAGAGTTTCACACCAGAATCCACTCTAGAACCAAATAAAAATCAGTCATGGTAAGCTAAAAACCAATAACCGATTTGAGGAGACGGTCAAATATCGTTTTATTATATTGTAATGATGATGCACCTTGGTTACCTGCATATGTTGTACATAATGTATATAAAGTATAACGAGTTGGTGAGAATGACAGTGTCGTCAGCCTCGTCAACTTTGTTAAAACAACACCAAAATTTTTACATTTTGTAAAAACTCGTGCATTTAATATCTGCCCGATTATCATATCATATGCAATATAAAACTATCTTAGTGTAGTCTCTAGACTAGAGTCTTGTTAGACCAACAGTGGCTAGCCACAATAAAGGTGATAAAATTCAAAGTTATAATAACAATCAAGATAATAAAGACGTTTGATAGATAAATTCTTACATATACAATATATGACACGAATCATGAATATTTTTCGATCTATTTATTTTATTACTACGTTCAACATGTTTGTTCACTGACTATGATACTATTGGGAGTCCATAAAATACATATTCAATTTAGCAGCAAAACTCCATTATTTCCGTGGCGAAAACTAGATTGTTACAAAAACTGATGAAGTCAATGACAGCACGCAAACGAGCAATATTACTTATCGATCCGTTTCTTCAATCGTTCTAATCCCGTCTTGATATTTTTTTCATAATCATTTTATCTATCGAGCAAGTTCAAAATATTACATGCTGGTTACTACTTGACTTGACTTTTGACGGCTGAGACGGAGACACATTGTTTTACACACGAGTATAATCTTTTTGTTTTCTGCAATGATAATAATTGAATAAGATGATAATAATTACTGTAATGGTAATCAGAGAAGAGCGACAAACTTAAGGTTAAAAAAATAATTTAAATTCAAGTTCTCAACAAAAATATACAAATTCATATATATTATAATAACTTTTATACAAGAAACAACAACGGTTGACAAATATCCGAATAACAAAAACTACTATACATACGATGGACGATCAAACTTTAAAGATGTAGATAAGACATAAGAAAAAAGAGCAGTGACAATGACAATAGGAAGGAATAATTTGAATGACAAATCTTCCTCTCTTCCCCATATAGAAATTATAGGGAAAGGTAAAAATTGGAGACACAATTAAGTGATGAAAAGGAGATAGAGAAAAGAAAAGAAGAAAATGGTAAAAAGTCATCGTCATTTCCAGATACGCCCATCAGCCATGACTTGGGACAAAGGAAACTGAAGAATATATATATGAGGAAGAAAATCGTCTTGTTCCCAACTCGATCTCAACACCGAAAAAAAAAGCCAAATTTGACTATATCGCTCGTAAAATTTCATGATTCACGATCACTACATCCAAGTTCAATTCAACTGCATACTTCAGTATTTTATAATCATACTAATCATTGCTATTAGTATTACTTTATTCGCTTGCAGTGGACATTTTGTACAATAGTTAGATTGTTAGTTTTGTCATGAATGCTACTTTAAAAGTAACAAAGTTTTCTTTAGAATTTTCAACATTTTCCACACAAAAAAAGATGTTTTAGAATCGTAATTTTCTTTGCTTAATCAAGGTAATTTAATCACTAAAAAAATTGCCACAAAGTACATTTTAGCACGGCGGTAGTGTTTTTACTATGAGAATCGAATGGAGAATCGGAAGTATATATTGGTTAAAATTGGACGAGTACCTTGTGTGTCTGCAAAATTTTTATGGACTTGGATTCGTAAAAGTTGAAATCGGTATTAAATTTCAGTTTCATTTTGTCTTCCCTGTAAATCGTATGTAAAAAATCCTTCGCCACTTTATCTGTTTATTTCACTTTTGCAATAAAAATCCGTACACATTTGTGTTTGTATTTGTTGTTGTTGTTGTGATGTGTTTTTGTGAAGCTGAAATGTGAAATTTATCCTTGTCCAAAAGGAAAGGTGATAAAGATGTTTAGTCAGATAGAAGATAACCGGTTTCTTACAAGAATATGCTCAGGCCACAATCTGACTTCTTTCTAATGAATAATAAAAAGACGAGAATAGAGAAGTGTCCAGCATCCAAGTCCCCATTCTAAAATTTAGATTAATTGATCGATTCCTGAGTTTTATGTATCAAAAACTTCAAAGGAGTCACCCGATCGAATACAAATTCCATCCCTGTACTTTTTTAAAGTTAGAAACGGCATGGCAAATTCTCACAATAAAGACATCAAACTACTGTGTAGAATGTAAATTATGTCTAAATTGTTCAAGTTGGTCTGTGCAGTAAATATTTGTACACACAAACGAGAGAATGAAACGTTCTTTGTTCTTTCAAAGTATTGCGATAAAAAATAAGGGATCGCTCCTGTGAATATTTTAAATTCACGCACCGAAATTCCAAAAATGTTTCAATGAAATTCAATCATGTACATCTGCATACATATGTATATAGTCACATGCACACATCTATGATGACTTTAAAGTCAAAAAATGGATGAAAAAATAGCATCCGGAAAAATGCCGGAAATTCATTTGACTCTTCAAAGTTCCGAATTGGTCAAACAAAAAATGTGGGAGAAAACCAACCTGAAAACTACCCCCTTCATCTTGGCTCCATATATGTACATTATAAGAATATAGCATACTACATCATATGTGATACCATTTTTCTCCCTTTCCTTGCCGTGCATGCGTATATTGCGTGTGGTCACTAATTGAGCCGAGGGAACGCACACAAAATGTATATTTAGACGAAATCAAATAATTTGTAGTGGGACGAGCACAGACGAAGCGTAGAATGTAATAAGGATTGCCCACAGTCAGTGTCAGTAGTTACTATTCATCATAGCATCATCATTATCATTACATATGATTGCTTCATATATTATAAGCACGTATATTAAAAATCCTGTCCTTTTTCTCCCTATTTTCTTTCTTTCCTTTTTCTATATGCATAGCTACATTAAAATTTCTTGTGCAAGACCCTTGGCTTCCCACTACCTTTGTAAATTTTAACGTACATACATGAGTATATCTTTGTTCTGTACTACAACATTTTACTACTTATTTATACCTCTGCTTTCTGTTTTGTTTTAGCATGGGATACATACACACATGTATGTACAGTACATTGTACATGCACATATTTATAAATGAGTTTATCATTTCAGTTTCCCCATTTTATCCAATTTTTTCACCTCAAACCTACATGAAATGCTATATATTATATACTTACATAACTTACGTTACGCTAGCAAACACCGTCCATAGGTAAAAATATCTACAATATATGTACATACGCAAGAACCAAAACAGCAACAATAATGGTAATAGTGATGAGGATGATAGAAAAATGTGAAAAAGTTCATTCTTTAGTTCTTTGCATGACCTATCATTTTCTCGTGTAAATATATACCTAATACAAAATAGATACAAGATATCATACATATGTGTATGCAGCGCGATGAGCATAATATACAATATACAAGATGAGAAAATAAACTAGAACTAGGTTTATGCCATGTAAAAAAGCATTGTAAAACGTATCTTTGCTCTTCCCACCCTCACACATACACGAAGAAAACGGAGAAGGTTTCTGATGGAAAATACTTACTTTTGCTTGTATATATTTTTTTCCATTGTACTTACATTTTGTAGCTTAATAATAATGAGAGTAGGATTCCCTATGTGTGTATAAAGTATAAACGTATATTATATTACATGAAGAGCTGCGTGAGTACAACATTATATTATCAGGTTGAAATGAGTGAGTAACTCGTAAATGTGTACGTAACCACTCTTTTATCCATCCCGAGACTTGGAAGTTGGACAGACAGAGACAGAAAAAACTATGAACATGTATACATATGGCTAACTACACTCTATTTTGCCTACCTGTTTCTCCTTTCCCCATCACGTATACAATACAAACCCAAACATAATGGTACAAGTTGAACCAAAGTCATACATAAATAATGATGATGATAATAATATCATATCCACTAACTGTTAAGGATGGTCTAATGAAGCCGTAAAAAAGGAAAATGAAACCCGCAAAGAAATGTCTCAATTGAATCCTCAAAGGGTTAGGTTCACCATAGGAAAAGCAGATATGGCAGACATTTCTATCTATTTTCCTCGGTCCCATTGACATTATTCTTATTTCATAGTGTATACAATATTCCTTTCTACACTCTCTTCATTCATGCTATGCATCATAATATTGTGTGCCGAACAACCAGATTAAGGCTACCGAAAAGTGTATCAAAAAGTGTACCGAACACCGAATTACACATATTTGAGACTATTATACTGTCAAAGTGGGGACACGATAATTCGACATCCGACACTGTTTTTATGTTTGCCGTTTATTAATCCCTGTCCATTGTCTATTACTCACATAATTCAGTGGAAACGGAGAGCCGATACTACGGGAAAATCAAGTAAGATGACCACAGTCAAAGGTCAAAAACTGGTGTGACTAAATTCACGGACAATTATCATAAATGAACAAATTAACGACTCATCGCACGACGATTTTTCTCACAAATCCTTTGTATGACTCCATTCTATTATTAGTAGAATGATTCTACTTACCCAGAACGTTGGCTGTAAATGTCAAAAGCTCGAACTTTCAAAAATCAGAGTATTAGACATGACAATAATAATAATAATTATTATTATTGCAAATTGCAAAGGTCCGCATCTATTTTTACAGCTCTTGTCCCTAGACTTTTCTCCTTTTCCTAATGGAAAAGTCCAAAGCAGACTTTTTTTCAGATTGGCAAGATGGAGTATTACTGCATGAGAAAAAAAGGAAACATGAAATTCCATCTGAAATGAACATAAAAATGCTTGGAAAAGTGACCATAGACCATAGCGTACATCACAGAGCAGGCAAGGAATAAGCAACAACAATGATGATTATGCTGGTAATAGTAAGTGAAAACTTCTTGCTAAAGTGACTGCACACATAATTTATGATCGTTATGAGATCTTGCAGAAAACTTTTTCCCCCACATCATCATCATCATCATCGTCGTCATAACAAATGGATTGTTACGATCACAACGATGTACACGACAATAGAATGGACAAGAAGGGAGAAAAACGAGGATTGAGAATACAGCAATACACAAAAAAGTGTAGCTCGCAGCTTAAAAATAGCAATATGGCCGTATCATCATCATACAGACACATGACCCATAGTACATACACACACACACACAATTCTTTTTAGATTTTGCTTTGGTACAGATGACATTCTCAACTTCTTACTCTTGGTCGAACTGAGTCATTACGGAGAAAAAGACCATGTAAAATATCATCATTCGTCGTTGTTGTCGCACTCATCATCATCGTGCAGTAACAATAATGTCAAGTCCAGCATTTTTTAGCCAGCTCAAAACGAAGAAGAATAAAATAGAGAAGATTCCTATGTGGTTGGTCGGTTGCAGGAAAAAATTCACGGCTTCATCTGTCGCTCGCAATGTAAGCTTGCTCTAATTGACTCATAAAACACATTCATGAGCCATTATACAGAACTTTGAGTATTTCTCTCTCCCTCTCTGGCCCTCCATTCACTATATGTGTGTGTACAGGTAAGATCTCCTCGTGGTTTGATCTCCTTGCCATTCCTCTACCAATTTTTTTCTCGCAATGTTATTTCTACTTGATTGGATAGATGAGAACTGAATTGTCACCATCTTACAGAACTGAAAGGTTACACTATAATATTTTCTCATGATATATAACATCAAATAGCATAATTACGAACATATTATACGTATAAGTATGTTGTGAGAAGCGTATAAAAATCGAATCCCCTATTTTTTATCCAGTAACGTCGAGTTAACCTTTTTTTTCCAGATTCATAGGACTGTCCCCACAGAATGAATAAATTATTTAAGATGAAAGCCCCCAATTTCAAATTCAGAAGATCAGGGAGGAGAATCGGTTTTGTTCTCACATATTGCAATTTGCAGAGATGTGCGAAGCAATAGTCAGAGAATAGAAATTGTTCACCGTGCTCATTACCATGTTACGCTGGATTATACGCCGTAATATGTAATGCACATTATAAGTGATTCTTCTCCATAAGATAAAATAACACGCTCTATCCAATTCTGCTAAGGTATTTTTATTTGCCATAATGTTTTTAATGTCCTCGTAAAGACTGAATAAATCTCTGGTGGGAGATGAATGATCAACTAGAGAATAAAGGTTCAAGTTGGGAAAATGGAATGAGCAGAAGTGAATTGAGGATTTAACTCTTGAAGGTGGAGGAATTTCAAAATTTTAGAACAGTTGGACAGTAAATGAGAATGAGCCAGTAAATGAGAAAATGAAGCTAGAGAT
>JAQIVE010004507.1:0-14435 GCA_034698285.1 Sminthurinus bimaculatus | reverse complement strand
TAATTCTGAAAGAATCAAGATTGAAAACCGTGATTATCATACTGATTTTACAATCATCAATGCCAAGCGATCAGATACTGGTAAATATACGTTGAAAGCACAGAATTCTTCAGGTGTAGATAAGGAAACTGTAGAGTTTATTGTGCTTGGAAAACCTGGACAAGTAAGTTCCAAAAAACTAAATAAATTCAGCATGACATGTCATTTATTTTATTATATTTTAAGCCTGTTCATCTTTTGTGTTTTTGGCTATTGCTAATAAAATCTTTTCAATGATATTCTTTTAGCCCAAAGGCCCATTAGGTACGACCTTTGTATATATGTTACATCGATATTATTGTAACATAATATTATCAAATTTTAAATATGAAATGGGTAAAACCAAATACGAAACTAACTTTTTAAACTAACATTTTTAGAGGTTACGGGTATACACAAGGAGGGTTGCAAATTAACCTGGACTAAGCCGTAAGTAGACCCTAATTGTCACATAAATTAATCATAGTTTCTTTGAGATTAACGGTAAATTATAACACATAATGTTTATTTTGTTAAAAGTGATGATGACGGCGGACTGCCAATCAAAGACTATGAAATTGGTAAGGAAAGCGATTCTCCAGTTTCACATCAACCTTTGAATCTCACAGCTAAAATTTGTCTGCATTAAAGTAGTGAAATAAGCTGTATAAAGTTCTTATCGGTGACTTTTACCAATTTTTTTTTGAAAATGATCAGAGAAAATGGACACATCCACTGGGCGATGGGTTCGTGTTGGAAAAGTACCGGGAAATCAAGTTCCGCCTTTTTTCGAGGTTACCGGACTCGTCCCTGGACAGGTATTTGCCATAAATGAAATCATGTAGCTGCATCATAAAATACAATGCCTTAAAAAATTGATTGGTTAATGTTATTTTTTAATTAACGTTTTGCAGGAATACAAATTCCGTGTCACGGTACAAATTTAAGAATTTCAAAAACTTGATTAAATTGAAACTAGATTTTTCTTGAAACATATTTTTTCACGTATATGTTAATTCAAAATGTTTCCTTGTTTTATAGGCTGTTAACGATGAGGGCGATTCAGATCCTCTTGTTACTGACAAAGCAATTATTGCCAAGAATCCTTTCGATGAACCCAGGTACATATATATCGAATTGTAAATTTGATGTCTATTTTAACATCTGTGACGATAAAAGACTTATTATCGCATTTTCATCTTTCTCTTTCATTTAAACAGCAAACCAGGAACTCCTGAAATTGTTGACTATGATAACGTCAGTGTGGATCTCAAATGGACGAAACCACAGTCCGATGGTATGTTACAAATAAAAATTCAGCCAATAATAATTATTTTAGTCATGTTAAAGGTGAAATGGCAAGTTAATTTTTGTCAATTATTCTTGTTTTAATTTTCATAGGTGGTGCTCCGATCGAAAAGTACATTGTGGTAAGATTCATAATCTGTCATAAAGAAACCCTTTTTCTAGCGTTTACAGGAGCTATAATGTTTACGTTCTAAAACTTGCAACATTTTGTAAAGTTCATTTTGTTTCTATCATATATCTTACATCTAACGAATCGAAATTCGGTTTTGTTTTTTGAAAACAGGAAAAGAAGGATAGATTTAAGCCTGACTGGGAGAAAGCAACAGAGGTACCTGGTGACTCGTTGACAGCAAAGGTCACAGACTTGAAAGAAAAAGGAGAGGTAAGCTATAATATCTGCGTGTATCTATCGAATGTGTGACATTTTATCACTTTTAATTTCGAAACTATTTTGATTTGAGTGAATGGAATGACTACATTATTAATTTACCTAATTCATTTATTATTGTTTTTCAGTATCAATTTAGAATTGTCGCGTAAGTTGTTTATTTCAATATCTTAGAAAGGATTCACAACATTATTTCAATGCCATAATAAAGAAAATTTTGAGGGAAATTGCAAATGGAGTAATGTTATTATTTTAAAAATCTATACCTAACGATTTTCATTATCATGACAGTTTGCAATCTTGTGGGATACTTCCAATAAAATTTATTGTCTGTATGGCAAAAATGAGAGACAACTGAGACAAATTTTATTTGCAATTTGTTTTTGTAGTGTAAATAAGGCTGGTCCATCACCACCCTCAGATCCAACCAAACCACATATTGCAAAACACAGAGCATGTAAGCGGTTTCCCCACTTGATTTTTCAAAATTTTGAATATAATTCGGTCAATTATTTGCTTTATTCATTAATAATTTTAACGATGGTTTTTTTATTACAATTTTACAGTGAAGCCCAGAATTGACCGTACCAACCTGAAGCAGACAATTGTCAAAGCTGGCAAACCATTGAAATTCGATATAAATGTAAAAGGAGAACCTGCACCTAAAGTTGTATGGATGCTCAAGGATAAAGAGGTAGTTTTACGTTTTACAATAATATATTCATGGCTTTTATAATTGCTGTAACTCTTTTGTAAATTGTATGACTTTTATAATATGAAACGAATTTTTTTAGGTGTCTGAATCTAATGTTGAAATTGTCAACGTTGACTACAACACTAAATTTGACATTAAAGAGACTAAGAGAATCAATTCTGGTATCTACAAAATTGTAGCTACAAATGAACATGGAAAAGATGAAGCTGAAGTAGAAGTTGTAATACTTGCAGCTCCTAGTCGAGTAAGTTAAAAATCTGGACATATAAGAGCTGGAAATTCTTATGACGACCAGAAGATGTATTAACATGAATTTTTTATTTGTTTTTTTCAGCCTAAAGGTCCACTTAAAGTATCAGACGTAACTAAAAACAGTGCTAAAGTTGGCTGGGTAAGTTGGTATAATACATTCAAATATTCAGTTACAATTTTATTTTTTTTGTGATCTCAAACAAGTTTTTATTGGTTTTTTTGTTTTTTTATATTTTTTTAGCAAAAACCAGAGGACGATGGAGGTAAGCCAATTAAAGCTTACATCGTTGAAAAAATGGACTTGGCTACTGGAAGGTGGGTACCAGCTGGGCGAGTTGGTCCAGAAGAAACTTCATTCGATGTTCCTGGACTTCAAGAAGGACACAATTACCAATTCCGCGTTAAGGTGAAATTTTTAACTTTACTGCTAGCATTAAAAATCATTAAAGAGTTGAAAGGGAAAAGCGTTATAATTTACATGTAATTTTACACAGGCTGTTAATGATGAAGGAGAATCCGAACCATTAGAATCAGACAAAAGCACATGTGCTAAGAATCCGTTCGATATTCCAGGTAAGTGTACTCCTAAATTTTAAATATAATGTCTATATTTTAACACATGTAGTGGTAAAAGACGTATTTCCAAATGTTCATCTTTCTCTTTCAGGAACTCCTGGAACTCCAGAGTTGGAAGATTGGGACGTTGATCGCGTGGACCTCAAATGGTCAAAACCAAAATCTGACGGTGGCGTATGTACTCCATAAGAAAATAATATACAAAAATAAATATGTGGTATATTAATAATGTATGACATGATATGATAATAATTTAATGACATTACTTTTTCGTATTAGGCGCCTATAACCGGCTACATCATTGAAAAGAAGGATCGTTTTGGAACGGGCTGGGAAGAAGTATTAACAACAAACACTCCTGACTGTAAAGCTCGTGTTACTGGTCTTCAGGAAGGACAAACTTATCAATTCCGCGTAAGTAAATAAATTTTTACATGTTTGGAAATAAGCTTGTGTATTAAGATGGCATTTAATTTAATATGTTTGTTTTTTATTGTTTATAGGTTCGAGCTGTTAACAAGGCCGGGCCTGGAGAACCTTCTGAGGCTACTAAACCCCATGTTGCTAAGGCACGATACTTGAAACCCCACATTAATCGTGAAAAAATGAAAGGCATTACTGTCAGAGCTGGTCATTTAGTCAAATTGGACGTTGATGTTAAAGGCGAACCTGCTCCAACTTTACAATGTAGGAGAAATTTAACTATGCATACAAATAAATTGATATGCATATTATTGTCATACATAATATGCTATGGTATAATTTATGAAGCGTATTATATGTTATGCGTAACCAAGTAGTTTTATACTAAAAAGAGAGCTATTATTATTTTTTTCAGGGTTCTTGTTGAGTAAACCATTGGAGAACAGTCCTACAATCAAAATTGAAAATGAAGATTACAATACACGTCTTCAGATCCGTGAAACTTCTCGAAAAGATACTGGAAAATACCTGCTAGTTGCTGAAAATTCAAGTGGAAAGGATGAAGCAACCGTGGAAATTATTATCTTGGACAAGCCCGGACGGCCTGAAGGACCTCTGGGTAATATGCCTGAGAATATAGAAGAAGTTAAATATTAGCTTCAATGCTGTATGAAAGTTTAAATTTTTTTTATCCTTTTTTAACGCCAACTTAACACCAATTCACCTTATTGTTTATAGAGGTTTCAAATGTACACAAAGAAGGATGCAAATTACAGTGGAAGAAACCAAAAGACGATGGAGGTTTACCAATTCAAACTTATGTGGTCGAAAAAATGGTAACCAATGCAATTGCTGTGAAAATATATTATGCATACATATTAGAGATTTATTGGGCCTATGATAAATAAGGGTCAAAAGTTAAAGACAATTACACACTCTTTGAATCACTCATGATTTTTTCCCCGTTTTACTTTGACATTAACCTTATAGGACAGTCAAACTGGACGATGGGTTCCATGTGGTCGTGTTGATGGAGAGAAAACTGAAATGGATATTAATGGCTTAGAACCTGGACATGTGAGTGATAGGCATATGTTTACTTCTCATATTGTAGATTCAAAACTTTTTCAAGGTTTTTTTAACCACCTGTAAAATTTTTCTCTCGATGGTTCGCAGAAATACCAATTTAGAGTTCGAGCTGCCAATGAGGAGGGTGAATCCGATAATTTGGAAACAGATACGTCTATTACTGCGAAGGATCCATTCAATCCTCCTGGGTAAAAATATATCAGTCAAATAGTAAACTTGATTTATTTATATTTTTTGATATAGTTAACATGCGACACAAAGGCATGTTTTCAAATTTTACTCTTTCACTTTCATGTAAACAGTGCTCCAGGACTACCAGAAATTGCCGACTGGGATGAAAAATCCGTCAAATTGACATGGGACAGACCAGTCAAGGACGGGTAAGCATTTACTTAAAGAATGTAATGTGGGCATTTCAATAATACATAATATTATGAATATGCATATAATTATAAATTACTTGCAACTTTTCAGAGGAGCGCCAATTACCGGATATATTATCGAAATGGTTGATAAAGTAATGGCATATTGACATTTCTAGGAAATAAAAATTTTAAACACTGAGAACTTTAACGGCATAACAATTTTATGCTTATTTACTAAATAAAATTTGTCATTTTTAGTTCGGAGGCGCATTTGTAAAATGTGCAGAAATTGTTGGAAACAAAACTGAAGGAACAGTTACAAAATTAGAGGAGGGCAATCGTTATGAATTTCGTGTATGTACACATACGATATAAGATAATTCTTTTACAATATTAGGTTTTATTTTTAGTAATCATATTCGTTTAATTTTGACGTAAAATAAACATATTTAATTTTTGGTTATAGGTAAGGGCTGTGAATAAAGCTGGCCCTGGTGATCCTTCTGAATCTACTAAACCACACACTGCTAAACCTCGTTTTCTTAAACCAAGAATCGATAGGACAAATCTGCAGCCAATCATTATAAAAGCAGGACAGCAAGTTTCTTTGGATGTTGATGTTCGCGGAGAACCGCCACCCACCGTTACATGTAAAGCATTTGTAAAAGTACAATAAAATTTAACTTTAAAACTCTCATATTTATTGAGCGATTTCAGTAAATTTTCATCTGCTTCTTTTGAGTAGGGTATTTTAAGGGAAAAGAAGTTGACCAAGATGACCTTCTTCGAGGTAAGTACTGATAATAATGACAATTTGTACAAAATTATTAGGTAAATAATAAGGAGAAGACTTTTGATACTAATGGTCTTTCTACTTTTTTTGCAGTCGACAATATTGATTACAATACCAAGTTTTTGATGATGAGAGCTAGACGAGCACAAAGTGGTAAATACACCATCAAAGCAGTCAACTCTAGCGGAGAGGATGAAGCTGAAGTTGAAATCACAATCCTTGGAAAGCCAAGTAGGCCAAAGGGCCCTCTTGATGTATCCGATGTGACAAAGAATGGTTGCAAACTCTCATGGCAAAAGGTATAATAAATGCTTTTGTCAACCGTTTATAAATTTATGGCCAACAATTGTTTTAACTTGAATTATTTCACTTTTCAATAATACTTTTTTACCCATTCTTTCGCTACAACAGCCAGAGGATGACGGTGGTACCCCTGTCGAGTATTATGCCATTGTAAGTTACATATATTTGAAACTTTTGAAATTTATTGTTACATTATACAGCGCATTAATGAATTTGACAAGCCCTGGCCTTGAATAACGACGTATTTTCAAAGGCAACAGAGATGTGCCTTCCTCTTTAGTTATATCTTTACGGAATCGTGTTCACTATTTTTATACTGTCTTGCAATTTCTTAGGAAAAACTGGATCCATTGACTGGAGCATGGATTCCATGCGGTAAATCTGAAAGTACTGACTTCAATGTTCAAGGGCTTCAAGAAGGAAAGCCATACAAGTTTAGAGTGAGTACTGTTCCAATATTATTGACATCAAAAATATTGGAATACAATACAACAGCATTAAAATTAGGTACTTTTCTGTTAATGTGAAACTTGTTTTTCAATGTAGGTGAGAGCTGTAAACAAAGAAGGACCATCAGATGAACTTGAGACTGATAAGCCAATCATTGCTAAAAATCCATTTGATGAACCCGGGTAAAAATATATCAAGTTGTAAATTTGATGTATATTATCTTTTTTAACATGTGTTTCAACAGTTTTCTCTTTCATGTAAATAGAAAACCCGGGCGTCCTCAAATTTCAAATTGGGACAAAGACTTTGTGGATTTGGATTGGCAGAAGGTTTGTATTTTTTGTGCTACTTGTTACAAAATTTTAAATTAGAAACGTATGTTGTCTCTTGAGTGCTAGGATTATAGCTGTTTCTTGTTTTATGTTGTCTACAGCCATCATCTGACGGCGGTGCTCCGATCGAGAAGTACATTATTCAAATGAGAGACAAAGATACACGAAATTGGGTTGACTGCGCTACAGTGCCCGGTGATAGAACAAGTGGAAAAGTTACTGCTGTTCAAGAAGGACATGAGGTAAGTAATATTCGTTTGATATGAATAACTGACATTTTACAAAATGGTTTGTAGCAAAGTATAAACAGTCATTCATTCGTCTAATATTCTTCTTTTTTTTGTTCGATATAGTACGAGTTCAGAATTGTTGCGTAAGTTCGTTTACTTATTTTTTTCACTTTTTGATTCAGTTTTTGGTAAAATATTGAAATAAATGAAAATAATGATTTATGAATTTTAGCGTCAACAAAGCTGGACCATCTGAGCCATCCGATCCAAGTAAGATATCTATAACATGCATTTTATAAAACATAAAATAGAAGTGCAGTTTCTTGTGTAACATTTTAGAAAGAAAAATTTGAAAAACGTGATTGTTTGTTTCTATAAAGGTAAATCTGTTGTGGCTAAACCACGATTCCTTGCTCCGTACATTGACCGTAAAAATCTTGCAAAGAAAACAATTCGTAGTGGAGAGTTACTAACAATCGAAGCTGACGTTAAAGGCGAACCGGCACCAAAAGTTACATGTATGAAGTTTTAAAGGAAATTTTCAGTCATTTGTATTTATATTTAAAAAAAATATGAGTATAAGGTATAAAAGTATGTTTGTGTGTGAATTTTTGGCCAGAGACGTAGAAACGTCTCTGGCCAAAAATTCGAGCACTGAGCACTTCTTCATAACCCTTATTTTAAAATTGTAACTAGTTTATTTTCAATGGATTCAATGCCTCGAAACCATTTGTGATAATATGTTTGAAAAATATTCCAAATGTTTTTGTCTTATAGGGACTTTGGCAGAAAAACCAATTCAAAATGATCGACTTAAAATTGAAAATGAAGATAACAAGACACGATTTGTTCTTGTCAAAGCAAGACGATCTGATACTGGAATTTACACAGTTAAAGCCGTCAATGATTCAGGAAAAGATGAAGTTGATTTTGAACTCATTGTCTTGGGCAAGCCAGGGAAACCTAAAGGCCCCCTGAGTATGTCATTAAATTAATTGATTAAAAATAATGCAATTTATTGTATTTTCAGTATTCGGTGTCATTATCTATGGCTACAATACTATATAAGTGTATGTACACAGGTTTTAATGGTTGTCTTCATTGTTTATACTTACAGAGGTATCTGACGTTAGAGCTGATGGTGCTCAACTTGCTTGGGAAAAACCAGGTATTTAGTTTTTCTCACGTGCATGATTTAAGTGGTTATAATTATTGCTATTCGATACAATTTGTGATGTAATATACAAACGTTGAACAAACGTATTTTTATTTTATTTGGGAATGTAGAGGATGATGGTGGAGAACCAGTTGACCATTATTTAGTTGAACGAATGGATACACAATCTGGTAGGTGGGTTCCAGTTGGAACAACAAAGACTCCAAATATGGATGTTACAGGCCTCAATGAAGGAAAAGTGAGTAAATAGTTGAGACGAAATGCATGCATAGCTGCTGCTGCTAAAATGCCATTTTGTGCTGATATTTTAATTTATTCCATTTCTATTATGACCTTTTCTTAACGAAGTTCCATTTTTCTGCTTACAGTCGTACCAGTTCCGTGTCAAAGCAGTTAATTCTGAGGGTGAAGGAGAACCCTTGGAAACAGATCTCCCAACCTTGGCTAAGAATCCGTTTGAAGAACCAGACAAGCCCGGAAAACCTGGTATATTCTCGTTTATTTATTTAAGCTTTTTCATCTTTATATGAATTGAACCACTCGTAACATTTTTTAAGTTAAACATGATTCATTAAACTATCAACAGTTGCAAAGGACTGGGACAAGCACCATGTGGACCTCAAATGGACTCCTCCTGCGTATGTTTATTAATAAAATTTTTCATGATTTTCCCAAACTATTTTTGGCATATTTATTTGACTTTTGAACGTTCAAATTTAAATGTTTACGTTTGTTTTATACAGAAAGGACGGTGGTGCGCCTATCATCTCGTACATTATTGAAAAGAAAGATGAGTTTTCATCAAAATGGCAGAAAGCCGCTGAGATAATTGGCGACAAATGTGAAGCTCGTGTTGCTGATTTGATTGAAGGAATGAAGTATCAATTCAGAGTAAGAAATGAATAGACAGTAGTTTATACAGTAACTATGTTCCTCAATTTTCCAATGATGTATTCACTGAGATTTTTTTGTCCTGTTAAAAGGTGAGAGCTGTGAACAAGGCTGGACCTTCCAAACCCAGTGATGCCTCAGATATGATCACAGCCAAATCTCGCAGAACTCCGCCCAAAATTGACCGTGCTACTTTCAAAGATCTGGTTGTGAAAGTAGCACAAATTGCACGATTTGATGTCAAAATCTCTGGTGAACCACCACCGTCTAAAGTTTTTATTCTGGCTGGCAATGAACTCAAAGCTGGAGGAAGCATTACCATTGACAAGGAAGATTATCGAGTAAAGTTGCAAATTGCCAATGCTACTAGAGCTCAGTCTGGAAAACTCACACTAAAAGTTGAAAATGCTCATGGAAAAGATGAAGCAACTATTGAACTTACAGTACTTGGAAAACCAACAAAACCAAAGGGACCTCTTGACGTTTCAGATATCCATAAAGAAGGATGTACACTCAACTGGAATCCACCAGAAGATAATGGTATGAAAATTGAGTAGTATGAAAGAAAACTGCTACAATTCGGTGTAATGAGACAATTCAGGGTAAATTTTAACCTTTGAAAATAATTCTATTGAATGCTGAATTGTTTTTAGGTGGTGCTCCCATTGAATTCTACGCTGTGTAAGTCTAAAAGCCCAAAAATTATAATATTTTTTAGTTGGTTTTAAAACGCCTGTTGTAAAACTAACACGTGTTTAATTTGTACATTACAGAGAAAAACTGGATCCAGAAACTGGACGATGGATTCCAATTGGACGTTCAGTTGATCCAAAGATGGTTGTCCATAACTTACAACCTGGCGAAGTAATTGGCTCATTATTATTAAAAATGATTTTAAATGATGAAAGTCGGAAATTGAAATTTAACAAGTTAATCTGATTTGCTTTCAGGCGTACAAATTTAGAGTATCTGCTGTAAATTCAGAGGGAGAATCCGAACCTTTAGAAACTGATCATGCCATCATTGCTAAGAACCCCTTTGATGAGCCTGGATCACCTGGAACTCCAGGTACAAATTTCGTTTTCCCAAATCCTTTCCTTTTCAATTTTACAAACTGCCTACCCTCTCAGACTTACTTACAATTAGTGATGTGATGCATTTATTTTACATAATGTTTTTAAATGTATACTATAGAACCAACAGACTGGGATAAAGATCATGTTGACTTGAAATGGGAACCCCCAGAAAACGACGGTGGCGTATGTAATCCATAAGAAAATAATATACAAAAATAAATATGTGGTATATTAATAATGTATGACATGATATGATAATAATTTCATGACATTACTTTTTCGTATTAGGCTCCTATAACCGGCTACATTATAGAAAAGAAGGAACCTGGTGGTAAATGGGTAAAAGCAGCCGAGGTAAAAGGAAATGAATGTAAAGGAAGAGCTGATGGATTAGAAGAAGGGCAAACTTACGAATTCCGTGTCAAGGTGATAATAATGATGATAAATTTTTTCGTAACAATAAGGCAGAGTAAAAGACAGTACTGAAACTCAAGAAAAAGTAGTAACATAAAACATAATATGAAATTAGAGTACAGTTAAAAATACAATTATTTACTCTGTGTGTAAATAGGCCATAAATGCAGCAGGCCCTGGAGAACCTTCAAAAGCAACCAAACCCATTGTTGCCAAACCTAGGAAATTGGCACCAAAGATTGATCGTAAAAATCTTCGTAAAGTTGAAGTCAGGGAAGGAGAACCCTTCTTCTTTGATGTTAAAGTTTCTGGTGAACCAGCACCAAGCTGTTCATGGCTTGGTATGCTTTAATTTTTAAATTTCTATGGAAAAAAAATTTGTTTGAGCGTCAATTTTAACTTGGCAGTATAAAAATCTTTTTGTCTTTATTTTTAAATAGTTAATGACAAAATGATTGTTGAATCCGATGAAAGAAGAATCGAAAATGTTCCGTACAATACCAAATTGTTCAATGACAATCCAGAGAGAAAAGATTCTGGAACCTACAAATTAACTGCAACAAACAAATGGGGAGAGGATGTGGCTGAAGTGGAAGTTTTAGTCATTTCCAAACCTGGCAAACCTGAAGGACCCCTTGAAGTTTCAGGTACGTGTAATAGATGTTATTTCCCTGTACATAATCCTCGCAAAATTATACCGCAATTAAATTTTCTTCAATTTTTTTTACATTTTTTAGACATTAAAAAAGATGGCTGCAAGCTCAAATGGAAAAAACCCAAGTAAGTTTTTAGTAAAAAAAAACATTACTGTCTAAAATAAAATTAAACTTTACTATCACTTACCCCATCTCATTATTTTAAATTTACAGAGATGATGGTGGAGTCCCTCTTGACAACTATGCTGTGTAAGTGTACATCAGTTAGACTATAACTCGATTAATTAGAAAAACCATTATCTTATATGCGATGCCAACGAGGGTAGTACATTCATGACAAAGGATTGAAATGGTTCTAAAACGATAAAAATGTTGTTCATGTAACAGGGAAAAATTCGATCCAGATACTGGAATTTGGATTCCAGTTGGTAAACCCCGTGACACTGAAATGGATGTTACTGGCTTAGTACCCGGACATGTAAGCATTTCCTAAAAAGTCAATGTCTTTTGAAATTTTTGGAAACTCTAATACCGTTTAATATCGGATATCGTTTTTGCATACTTTTTAGTCGTATTCCTTCAGAGTTAAAGCTGTGAATAAGGAAGGAGAGTCTGCTCCTCTAGAAACGTTTGGGCCCATTGTCGCAAAGGACCCCTTCACAGTGGCCGACAAGCCTGGAACACCAGAGGCCAAAGATTGGTCTGCCAACCACGTTGAGCTTGAATGGGAAGCCCCGATGTTAGTACATACTTTTTATTTTTGGATAAAAAAATTATGGTATAGTATGCAGTATATTTTTATGTGCTAGGGTTCATGATATGCATTGTTTCTTTATACCGTGCTGTTTAGATCTGATGGCGGCGCTCCTATTGAGGGCTACATTATTGAAAAGAAAGACAAATACAGTCCATTGTGGGAGAAAGCTGCAGAAACAACTGGCCCTGGCACAAAAGCTATTGTACGCGGACTGCTTGAAAACCAAACCTATCAATTCCGAGTAAGTAATTATATAACACTCAATTAGCAATTACTTTGAGTGTTATGCAAAAATATAAAAATATGTATTAATAAATCCTGTTAAATTTTCTAAACATCAACACCACGGCCTACGGTTATGTGGTGTTGATTTGAATTCATCGAAACATGTTTTTTTGTACATAGGTTGTTGCTTTGAACAAAGCAGGTCAATCGGAACCCTCTGATGCTACAGTAAGTACACGAATTGTTTAGACTAAAAATCAAAAACATTAAACAAGTTTCTCGTTTGTACTATTTATATTTCTACATTTCAAACTAAATACTAAATACATTGCTCCTATTTCATAGAAACCAATTACAGCCAAGCCAAGATTCTTGGCACCTAAAATTGATCGAAGAAACCTTCGTGATCTCACTCTTACTGCTGGTTCTACACTGAAATTCGATGTGGTAAGTATTTTTTCTAAATATGGCGTGTTAGTTTTTTTGTTTTTTGACTACTTATTGTTGATATTGATTGATTGATTTTTATTTTCATTAAAAGAGCATTTAAACTCATATCACAATGTGGCTCGAAAATCCAAATTGTTGCCATTTAATTAGTTTCTAATAGTTATTGTACTGTTCTATAATATTCTTAGGATATCATTGGTGAACCTCCACCAACAGTTGCATGGTCAATTGATGGCAATCCATTAAAATCTGGGAAGGCGGTTAATATTGATAATGTTGACTACAACTCCAAGTTAGTAATTAGACCAGTTAACCGCGGAGATAGCGGCTCATATACAATCACTGCCACAAATTCCAGTGGAAAAGACTCTGTCACAGTCAACATTGTTGTTACGGACAAACCAGCTAAACCTGAAGGCCCATTGAATGTATCTGACGTCCACAAAAATGGATGCAAACTAAAATGGGTAAGATGATGTGTTCATGCTTTTTTTCAGCAAGTTAATATTATGGATATAAAGGAGTTCACATTTTACAATGACTTTTTCTAATTTTGTGCTGTTCTCTTTATTTAGAAAAAGCCAAAGGATGACGGCGGGTGTCCGATTGAATACTACGAAATTGGTTCGTACTCCTTCATACTTTACGTTTACTGCAGCGTTCAATATTGTTATAATTTATAATTGGTAAAAGCATCTTCCATTTATTTACTGACAAATTTTTTTACTTTAAATAGAAAAATTGGATCCTGAAACTGGAGTATGGACTCCAGCCGGCCGTTCAACCGAACCTAATGCTGACGTTACAGGATTAACTCCAGGCCAAGAATATAAATTTCGAGTCAAGGTATACTATATGTGTGATGAAAATTAGAATTTGAATACTTGCGTTGTTACTTTTGTAGGTTGTTTATGCTACTAAAATTTTTTATTTAATTCTAGGCTGTAAATAAAGAGGGTGAGAGTGAACCTCTTGTTACGGAGACAACAATTGTTGCCAAGAATCCCTTCGATGAGCCGGGACGACCTGGAAATTTGAAAGCTACTGATTGGGATAAAGATCACGTTGACCTTAAATGGACTCCACCGACTGAGGATGGCGGAGTACGTGCTTCATAAGAATATAAAAAATATGAAAATAAATATGTGATAATATGTAATGTATGATATGATTATAATTTAATGGTATTACTTTTCGTATTAGGCTCCTATCACAGGTTACATTGTTGAAAAGAAGGACAAATATGGTGTTTGGGAGAAGGCGCTGGAAGTTCCAGGAGACCAAACAAAAGCCACAGTTCCAGATCTCATCGAAGGACAGCCTTACGAATTTCGCGTATGTACACATAGGAATTATTTATGATAAAAATTCTTTATGGGTACTATGATACGACGTATAAAGTGTTGCAAGTTGTAAAGGTAAATATTTCTTGCATTGTATGAAATTATAGGTTCGAGCTGTTAATAAAGCAGGGCCAGGAGAAGAATCTGATTCTGTTGGACCCATCATTGCCAAGGCAAGGCATCTTGCACCAAACATTGATCGAA
>JAQIVE010004506.1:0-14435 GCA_034698285.1 Sminthurinus bimaculatus | reverse complement strand
TAAATCGAAAGCTGTAACCATGGGATACTCTATGTAAAATGTGGGCAATATCCCATGGTTACGGCTCTCGATTTAGGCCTATCGTCCGCCTCCTTCAATTATTATTAATAGATGAAATTGAATACTTCTATTCGATTTCTATAAGTCTTCTGTATACATGCATCTGGATATGGATAATACACACATATTAAAATACACCTGTGCATGAAACGTATTTATGTGTGCAAAAACGATACATTTTTGTAGTTTGACGTTGGAAAATGTGACGAGGTGCAATAATAGAAACACTTTGCTATACAATTTAAGCATTTCTAGTACAGAGATTCAATTTCATCGACATCCTCATCGTCATGTTTCTTTATTTGCTACTCTATGATGTGCTGCATTAAACGATCGCAGAAGAAAACGAGTCACCATAAAGGATGCAAAAGTATTACGATATCTTTGTAAAAAGGAACCCTTTTTAGAGGCTGAAGACCTAGGAACTTTCATACATAGAATTACAGTACAAATACACACCTACATGCATCGGCACATGCAGCTGCAATAATGTTCTGAAGAAAATCAAACTAAAAAACACAGTAATAGCATAAAATAATAACCATGGCAGCGTAGTAATAACATGGGGTGTAAAATTAAGAAGAAATATTTCGTTTCTGTGCTTAGTAGGCAAGGCAGTAGGCCAGGAGAGCAGCTCGTAGAAAATATGCATGCCTGCATAGCTATACGGAATGGATAGAGGAGATGATGATTACACTAGACTCTAGTGACTAGAGAGCAGAGAAAGAGAGTGAGAGACGCAGAGTGGAATGTTTAATAAGACCTGCACGGTTAAAATGCTATGCATTGCATACGTATGTATACGCTTCATCTTTGTAATTTCCTACTGTTTTCCTTCATTTCTTTCTGCATTACTCTAAAATCTAATATGTCAATTCAATTTATCTGTCGATGTTGAACTAAGCAAAATAATCCTTTGGAAAAGTTGTACAACAATGTGGTTTTCTCTTTATGTGTACACCACAAGTTTTTAGTATGAAGAGTAAAATATTTGATTCACATAGCAGTATCCTTTGTCCAATGATATGAATATGAATAGCTTTCTTTTACATTTTTCTTCGGGATATGCTCATGTAATCATTTATGTATTTATTTTCCTTCATAAAATTATTACCATATGTGTGTATTGTAGTGGGTAATATTACTTATTACTTATTACAGTCCGTGCATGAAGGTCGATTTATAAAAATCTTAATAACTACATAGGAAGGAGCAGAAGAAAAACTCTTTGAATTCCTGTAGATAATTCTTACATAACATGAAATGACATGCGAAGCAATACGACTATAATTATACATATATATGCAATACATAAAGAGGGGAAAAGAACGAAATTTCGAACTTCAATCCAGCTGCCACTTCTACTCAAAAAAGATCAAGGTAAACAAACACAATCATTATAATCTTGGGCCTGTGTGTATCTGACAATTCCATAGGAATTTGGGATATCAAGCATATGTATATGTGTAATACATATTGTGTATATTACATAAACAGAACGTATTAACCATGTGTGTATATTTATTTGCAGATATGTACAACTAGGTACAACTATTAACTTTTCCCATACATGGAGGAATGTGCTGTTTTTTTACATTTCCATCGTTTCATCTCTAGCTACAATTTACTTTAATACATATTTCAATTGTCTGCCTGGCTTTATGTGTATAAACTCTACAGTTTACTTTATTTATTTATGATAATGGAAATACAAACTGATTACTAAAAAACCCGACACATATATGCGATGGGGGACGTCTCAATAACAGTTCCAAATTCCAGAAATGTTTCATTGGCATTTACCTATTTGGATTTCTAGGTAAACTATAACGAGCACTAATATGCATGCCCCATTTTCATCAATTTTGTTTTCATTTTTCATCGTTTATGCAATCACTTTTTTCAATTTTCTTATTTGTAATGTTCTACTGAATTTTTATGTCTATACCATTTGTGAAATGACATTGAAATTAAAAATCTTTTTTTGAAGGGTATCGAACATCATCAAGAATCAACATTCATATATATATATATATATTTCATTACAGCTACCGTCAATGAAATATCAAGGAAGAGCGAAAAAATCTCTTTAACATGGACACCTTGTTTTTTACATACACGTTTGTCTCTGTATGCCCATATTTAATAAAATTAATGGTATTATAAATTATTACATAAGTGTACACGTATACACAAGTATTATATATTAAACATACTTATATTAATATTATTACACGGGGAAAAAAGGAAACAGCACTACGATCGAGTATTTCTCTCGACATCTCTCCAACGTGCAGACTAAAGAATGTATGTATATACAAGTATAAATTAAAAATGTTCAATTTTCATCTATCATCTTTTGCATTTATACATAGAATATGTATGTATGTATGTATGCATGTTTATCATAATATACTACACTGAATGACGTCTACCAGAAATGTATCCTTAGCTAGCTGCACTTAATAATACCAAATATCTAAGAGATGCGATCAAATCGCTATCTTTACGAGCTTCAGCAGTGCCCCCATCTGGTATACATTATACATACATAGAACCCTGAAAAATACTAAAAGAGGTTTTCAGTAGAATATATAACATTATTTTTGAAAATTTCGTGGTAATTAGCGATACAAGACAGCCTAGCTACATATAAAGTTATATATTTTGACGAGTATGTTTGCCCTATATTGTGATTTCGGTTTTTGAATTATGACTAGCTGGATTTGCTACGAATGCACAGCTTCACGGGCTACATACTCGATCGTTTATAATTTCATGGTGGTCAAAGTTCACGTGGGTCATTAACAGTTGCCCTATCTAAATGTGCCTATGGATGTAATTCTGAAGGATAAAAGTAGACCAACACACATAATCACAACTATGGAATTTGTCAAGTTCTTGGTTACGTTGACGACGTAACGTTTTTCCAAACTGTTTTCTACACACAATTATTATACAGAAATAATAAAATACCTGTTATGATTTTCCAGTCTCCATAACAATCACGCTGCAGAAATCTTCAAAAAGCTCATTTTATGGACAATACCATAAAATAATGATAAAAAACTGAAAAGATTATGAAGATAAGGGAGGATGCATACTGCTTTTAGAGCAGATACCGGGAGCAAGGGAAAAAATACATACGTCAATTTTATGTGTAGTGGCCATTACCTGTGTACGTAAAATGTGTATATATGTATGCTCATACATGTTTGCTTTCTGCTAAAATGCAGCACATTTACAAGTAAATGAGTAAGTTAGTAGTTAGTGAGTATTTGGTACTTGTCGGTCCAAACCAAAAACCTACTATAGCTAATATGTATACATATTATGGCCAGTCAGCTCAAGTCTTCAAGTTCAAAGCAACAAGAATGTGTCCATGTATTGTGTATACGTATTGTACATCTGTAATCTGTACAAACTGCATACTTACATGATGTAATAAATTCTTCATGTTTTCCTTGTATAGAATAGTTGAGACGGGAAGAAAAAGAATGCTCGCAAAAAAGTCATGAAAATAATAAAAAGAAAAATGCAAAGAATCTCTATTCGACCTGCCCACAGCAATAATAATAATAATTCTTCGTCTTAAACCTCTTACACATGCATGTATAATGTATATGCTCCATACATATTTAACTTGTAGTTATGTATGAAAAGTATTCTTTCGCTGTATGTATAAAGTACATATAGTGTATATGGCTCAACCTTGCTGTATTTCCAGTGAGCCAGAGTAAGTAAGTAAGTGAGCAAGTATCATTGATGCGCTTAACTATATCGTCATCTTGAGTGTACTAGAATCTAGAATATGGAATGTTGTTGTTGTTAATGACGATGAAAATCCCAATTCAATTTCAATTTCCATTTCAGTTAAGTTCAACTTCAAGCTAAGTCAAGCCATAAGTTGTCTCATCTTTATCGTATCAGTATTTATGCAGCAGTGTATCATTATGAGAATGTCCATATATATTCATTCAACTAATGAAAAGGAATCTCTCCTGATCTTTTCTCTCGCTCTCTCTCTCTCTCTTTGAAATTGATATCATTCATTGCAGTCAAAGAAAAAGGAGGAGAAGGAGAAGTAAAAGAATAATAACTAAAGTGAATTATGGTTAAACAACGAATATCAACGTATGTACTTACACGAACACAGGAATATTTCCATTACACATGTACTTTACGGTTAGCAAAAATGCACGAGGGGGAATTCTAGGTTGATGATGTTCATGATGATGATGATGATTATGATGATAATGATGAATGATTGATGATTTTGCTGAGCAGGGCGCAAAACTAAAGGAGATGAGGAAGAACATCAACAAAAACGAGACACAGTTCGTACTTTATACATGTAAGAAAAGTAACCAACGATTATAGTAAGAAGGACGAAGAGTTGGGTTTCAGATTTGAGATTCAACATTCAACACGTAGTTATTAGTGATATTGTAATTGAGCTTCAAAGGTTCACAGGAGCTCTTTTGTTTTTATACTATATGTATGAATGTAGTATGAGCATTAAACATGCAGCTTAAACCAAGTAAAACTAAAATATTCCATAATATAATAAGAAAGGAAAAGAAATGTTTCCTATATACTTGAAGCAACTAGCTAATGACTTTCAAAACTTTAATTTCTTTATGACAAAGTTTCAAAAGTTATCTGTCGATATATCTGAGAATATGAAACAATAACACAAGCCCTTTAATGTAAATTTACACTTTTCCCTTCTTCTTTTTGCAGTACACAGATAGAACACATGCATAAAACAAACCCGAGTAAATTAAGGAGTTCGGAGATAAGAATTGTTTTTGGATTATAGGTATACATGCACCAAATTCCAATGACTTGATGTTAGCTGCTTTGTTTATTTTTGCTAATAAATCTGCAAACGGACCCTGACAAATATGTACACCAAAGGATCGATTCTCCAGCTAACATAAACTTAATACTGCCAAAGTTAACTTCGTCTCCGTTTCAGGTTTGGAATAATATGTGAAAGGGTTTACGTTTGTACACACCATAAGTACCAGGGAGATGTTGATAGTTTGGAAAAAATTCTTCTTCATCTTGATCTGTAACATTTAAGCCCAAACTTTTGAACTATAGCTCACATTCTGCACAGGTAGATATGATTAATACGTATGTATGTACATTGCACAGATACATTTATTTGCTTGTGTGTGTGGCGCACACGTCAGTGTTGAAATTCCATCTTTTTGTATTCATTTTGGTTTTCTTTTTCTGCTCCACCGTAGAAATTTTTCAATGTATGGTATAGTGATGGTACATAGGTATGTAGTATGTATATATTGGTATAGAATGGACATACCAAGACGTTTAGTATAGTCGTTAATGTTAAGGAGCAACTATTCTCTAACCTTTTTGAATCTTGCTTTCTACCCATAAAAGCTTCCAGCTCTTGGAAAAAGATTAGGTATCTAGGTGCGTCAGTAAAGTCCCTTCTTACAAACACACACACTTTTCTCACCCTCCCCCTCCTCCCCCTCTTTCTATACGCTCATACATACTCCACACATTTTTATAAGTCGTATGTGTATACAGTATCTAAAACAGACTTAAGACGTTTCTACCACACACAATAAATTGTTACAATGACGATGAGTTTGGATGTACTAAAAATTATAAATTCAGACCTATCAGAAGCCACAACGCCCTAGTTTTTAAATCAACGGTCCAGCATTCATAGCAAGTAAGGAGACTCCTGGATTTGTCACCTTACCGCCAACTTCATGTTTGACTATTTTCCATCAAGGGGTAGAATATTTGCAGAAACCAGCAGGCCTAGAAAATTCCACAGTACATTTTCATTTTAAAGACATGTTTCTGCAACTACATGTTATGCATGGGGATGCAAGAGCTCAAAACGGTTTAAGCGTATTTTACGCACTGTATACATGTAGTAATGTTGTGTGGGGTATCGGATTATTTACTATACAGAACGTGCATTATATACTGTAGAACACACTTGATGGGCATCATCACACGGTGCATATACATACATTAACGTGCTCCCTGTATGTACCTCCACACTCCACTATGAAAAAAAATCATCATTTATTCTATTATACATGGATATAAAAAACTTGCTTCAAGTTGGAAATGAATCTATATATGTAGGTATGTATATGTATCTATATTTATACACATATTATATACATTCATTACATATAAGTACATAGCTTGTATCTATGTATTATGGATATGTTGAGAATGCAGTTTTCTATCTTTCTTTCTATCTATTTATCTTTCTATCGTTTGGTTGGGATGAACGACATATACATAGTCAACTCATGCATGCATGATTGCTAGATAGTTATTGTATTCGACGAGCTGCAGTTGACGAGAATTTGAGCAAGTTGACGTAATAGCTCAGTGATGGAGAAAAGAATATTATGTATAGAACCCGCGAACGCGCTTCGGTCGAACTGGCCCTGCGGGCCAGTTCGTCTATATATACAGTCGCGTGCAATCAGTAGTTTTACAGAAAATCGCCGCAGTTTAAAAAAACTCAAAAAATGGCTCCAGAAAACAGACTTTATACACACACACACGCCCGGGACTTGTGCTCGGATTTTGACCAACTTTCGTTTTCTTTCCTAGGAGGTTTCAACGGTCCCTTATAGTACATGCATTATGTCAATACCATGTATTAGGTCACTATTAAAGGTTAAAGGTCAAGGTTGCTTCATGGAGCATCTTCCCTGAAAATTGCTCAACATCATATGTTTACTTTTACATAAATATGAAAAAGTCATGGTTTTTAATGTTTTGACCTAAAAAATAAAATTGATTTCTACAACCACAATACTTGTGGGTATGAATTTTATGCATACCCTAAGCGTTCGTATAAATACGCTTTATAATATTATGTAAAATCCTCAGATCGGACTTTGAGAATTTACAATACAATACAAGGAATGAGCAAAGTGAGCAAGATGAGGGAGAAAGAAAGAATAAAGGAATCTTTCTCGTGAGATAATAAAATGTGACATAAGGTAGTATTTTATAAAGAAGACTGAACATCACTGCTTTTTCGTCTCTGTTGAATTTTATATCAACAATTCATTATTCATTACCAAAGACGAAGAAAGACCTCGGAGAATGAGAGAATTAGAGAGAGAGAGAGAGAGAAAGAATATCCGAGAGCAAGCAACAGACAGAGATCAAGTAGAAGAAGAAGGTGAGGAGAGAAAAGCTCAAGCAGAAAAAGAATTCTGACTCTCCAACTTTTCGAAAAGTATTTTCTTCATCTTTTATACGAGAACGAGCACCGTGTGTGTACATATGTATATAAGGATTTATACAGGAGATTTTTTTCGAGATTCAAGTCGAAGGAGTAGAGAATATGGTTGACCAGGATCTTCATCTACAATGTGTTTAGTTAAGTGTGCATGCGTCTGTATTACATACATAATACATGCTCACATATTATGTGTTCCTTGCTCATATATTTATGTAGAGACTTGAATGTGAATTGTGACATCCCTATACAATGCTGTATACACACATATTATGCATTATGTGATATTATATATACGGATATGTATATCATATAGTTAACTATACCACCATATAGTTAATCGCATAAATCATTCAGGTCCAACTTAAAACATAAGATTCTCGTAGGTCCATCGCAGCTCACCTGCTTCTTTCCTTTATAAAACATAATGAAGACTACTATTAAAAGTAGACAGACAATATCTATCCACCTAGACAACTAGACACACACTCCTCCACTCGAGTAATATTGAGTACCTCGATCGAATTCAAGAGTCCACTCATTCTTCGACCTGAAGACACATACTTATATGCATACACATAACAAATACGTACATGTATGTGAATACGTCGATTGGTATTTTATTCATGAACATATAGTACAATAAATTACAAACTTTATAACAAGTAACAAGTATCAGACTTTTTATAGCCTCAGAATAGCAAGATTGAGGCCTTAAAATTGCAAGTTTGATTTAAAGTTAGAGGTTAGGTTTTGGTGGAGTATGTATAAGAAAATATATTTAAAAAATGTAGAAACAAAACAAGAAATGAAAATCCTAGGCCTCAGGATTTCTCCTTTCACACTGTTTCTGTTTTCTATAGTAACTCAACCAAACTGTGCTAAGGAACTAGAAGTTTGTGGAGTTTATGTAAATGTGATAGTTAATATTTCCATGTCTCGTATATGTACATGTACATGCATAAACATGGACAGATAGTCATTTGTCGTTCTTCTTCTTGTTTTCAACCAGAGTTGTATTGTAGAATCTTGATAAAATGGGACGTAAATTGTAAATTCTGGTATGTCGCTCATCTGGTATTTATAATACTGGTCAATAACAATAAAACCCAATAATATTATATATACATTACATAAAAAGTTATATTATAGGTACATATTTATTGCCGATTATGTATTGTATGAATATGTTTGTATATTTACTTGTATGTATAAACTTCTAGTCGTACGAGCGTAATCAAGCAAGTCACACAATGGAGAGTCTCAAAAACATGGGTAGATATTTTTTTTTACTTTGCAAATTACTTACTTACTTACATGGGACACACTGCTGTGTTATGCGTTACGCATATGGAAAATATGCAAATGTCTTTGTGTATGTGTATTTATGCATAATTCGTATTCGTCCCTGAGACGGACAAACTTGAGACTTGAAAGGATAGTAAAAACGTTAAACACAGAATAATTAAATACATTTTTGAAAGGAAGCCATTGATAAATAACTAGTGTCAAAGGAGAGAAACGAGAAGACGCAAGAGCAAGAGTTGCTCCTCGAATAATTCATGAAGTAAAAGTAGATATAATTATCATTATTATTATTATTGTTACATAAAATACACAGTAATTTTTTTCCTTTCGCATGTAGTGTGTATGCAAGTATGTACCAGATTTTAGCCAGATGTCTAGCATAGCATATTATGTATACTTAACAGCTATAGCTGTTGAGTATACATATTATGCTATGCTAGACAGAGCGAGAGCAATTTCTAAAGAATTTTCTAATGGCCCATGGTTGCAATATGTATGCGTATAATGTGGAGTTGTGCCGGTAACCAATTGACCTTCGTTTTTTGTGAGTGCAAGTCTTTATGTAAGGAGAAAGGAATGCAGTGGATTTTCAACAAATGAGGCGATCCCTGTGAACAAAAACATGAACTGAAGAAAAAATGTAACTGCTGATCAGATTATTAATGGGGTTTTTTAATGTGTTTCAATCAAACAACAACTATATTATGCATGCAAACGGTATGTAGTTTTTCATATATATAAATGTGCTATAATAATAATATGTATTTCACACTTTAGCCGGTTTTTTAAGCTGTAAAAGACAGTGAAACTATTTGTAATTCGCATTGGTATCTACACTTTTGACGAGCGTCAAACCAAACAATAAGATTAAGTCTCGAGTCTAGTTGTCTGGTGGTGTCAACCTGAAATCTTGGATATTCCCTTTCTTAGACAAATGTGTGCACACAAAACTTATGACTGGGCGATAATAGTCGATACGTACGATAAATACTACGTGATAACAATTAACAAATCCCATCACTTCCTCAAACTACTCTAGAATAGATAGAATAGCTCCAATTTTTATGTAGAATCGAAAACTATTAGTATAATATATAACATGTGTATAATTTTTAATTTTCGAATAGAGAGGAGTACGCTTTTGGTAAATACAAACGTAAATGTTAAGTTTAGACAAAGGGTATTACAAATGTTTTTAGAAACGTAGACGATTGTCAAGTCTAGAAATTGAATAAAATGCTTTGAAAAAGGGAAATACTGCTTTGTAGCTATATAATATGAGAACATCATTTATTAATTCACAAAGTAACATTATTGCATTTTAAATGCTTAGCGGAAACAGTAAAAACGTTTATCTTATCAACGAAATGTACAACGGGTCATATTACTGTATCCTAAGATGACAATTTTAAACAACGAGAATTAAAGCTTTCGTTTGATAACTTCATTTTACCTATTTCTCACATCTCGCACCCATTACATGTTATGAACGTGTATATAAATACGTTTCGACCTTATGCCTACAACGGAAAAACTTGATAATACAAGCAAAATTGCCAGGGGTTTTAATATTTGAAATTTTTCTGAAAAAACGACGTACTTTCTTCGAATTTTTGCCTTTTCGTGAGCATGTCTCCGACCAAAATAAAAATATTGCGAATGTCACAAAATTAACTCAATTACAACACTTTTTCAATTAAATTCATGGATTTTGAAAAATAAAGGCGTAACGACACACTCAAAAAAGAGACAATGATTAAAATTAAAAAATCCTTCAAATTCCTTTGCTGGGGACCACGAAGAAAAATCAACAATCATTTCATTTGAATTTTCATTACATCGTTGACTAACGACAAGTATTCAAGAAAACGTTGGTAAAAACAAAGGTTGACAGTTTAAAACCTATAACTTCCAATATTGCTGGCCGATTTCCCCTGCCAAGTGTTATTTTTGATGCCACAAATTGTGTTAGTGCACCAGCAATTATAAATTAATTGTCTATGCGCTATTCTGTGAGCCGCCGTTTTTTAGGAAATATCGCTACACTTATCGACGTTTTTTGTACATAAAACAGCCTGTCTTTCGGCTCTGGTAGATAATTCTTTATAGAGCTTTAACATTCAATAAATACTTTATAGTTTTTAATTTTTCATTTGTCTTGCGAGCTAAATACTGAAACAGTTACGTTTGGAAACATTCGTAGGTAATCACAATATAGTAACATATGTTATATGACATAGTTTAAGCAACATATAATACACGTAGTTAGATACATACAATATTGGTGCGAAAATACTAAAACATTTAAGAATTTAAAATTCAGGACTATAGATATATTTATATTTTTAAACATGTTATGCAAAACAATGTAAAAATACAGCCAAACATGCGACAGATTAACTAAAAATAAATATGGTAAATGGTAAGAACGTCTAATACTATTTAGCTTGCATGAAATTGTTCATACTATCAATAATACTCGAGATTTTAAAAAAACGTAGCAAAAATACTGTGTCTTCTAAAAATGCTTTTAAAAAAAGGAAAAGTATAATATTTCAAACTTCTCGTTTTCGCTATTAGAGAAATGAGAACTTGTATGATACGCATAGTTACTATATCACTTCAAAAATCAATTACACTATACTGCTTAACGACAGAAAGAGGTGCCATATTTCCCGATCGAGGTCGGCTAGTTTCACTCACTGACCATCTAGCTGTCTGATCCCTCAGAATATTCGAACCGAATTCGTTGTGAAGGGAAGCAAATGCTCGTTTGTTATTTTGTTTTTGTTGCCGAATTTGCCGATGTCTTGATGGCGGAGTTGGTACATGCTGTCTTGTTTGTGTGCTTGTCGTGGTTGTTGAAGGTGGAACATTCCCATTCAACGAAGAGTGACAGTTGAACGATTGTGATGAATGTAGTTTCTGAGTAGTATGAGATGTGGCCTCATCTACAATCATAATTTACAATATAATAAATTTTAGCACATTAAAATTAATATGTTTACATAGATATTGGGTATATACATTCTTGCACCACATAAACATACAAAAATATTTAATCACTATATCCTATGCTGGTGCACTAATAAAAGTTTATTGTGTGTAGTGTACGTAAAACATGTGAATTTCAAAAATGTAACCTCTAGATAATTCGTCAAGCTGCCGTTGTAATTCCACTTCCATTAATTTCAAATAATCATAACTTGCTTGAGCAAGCGATTTCATCCAATTTTCCATGACGTGTTGGGAATCAGCACTCAGAGTAAATGATCGTGATGGAAATACAATTTTGAAACAATAATGGTGATCGTTTTCGCTATCCGTCAATTCAATGGTGCTACCCTCCATTATGATGACTCCGAGTGGTTCCTTGTCCGCTTTTCGCTCAAAGTAAAATAAGAGATTACCTTTTAGCACAAACCATCGTTTTGAAAAGTTTTTATTTCCTTCCCCTTTCTTCATTAGGTATCCTTCTCTGTCAATTTGATTCCCAGACTTTGCGTAAGGTATCAAATTCTTTTCGTTGATCTTCATCCTAAAAATTCACACACAATTCATCAAAAATATTAAAGCACAGTTGCAGAGGTTGATATTTACAATTTACAAATTGCGTCTCTAATTCTGAGCTCTTTTGGCGATTTTGTATGAAATTTCACTGTTCGTATATATATAGTTTTGAAAAAGTTAATAGATACATAATTATGAAACATCAGATATGTTTACTTACCTTAGTTTTTCTTGGGCTCAATTCTTTTATCTTTTATCAATACTTTTCCCTGTAGGTACTACTTTCCCTGTAGCCTGTAACTATACTCAAACACTAGCATACTAATACCTAATACGGTATTAGTATTCTAGTACTCAAACTGTTAAACAGAAATTGAAGTAAGAAGTAAGAGAAAGTACAGAAACGTAACAGCTATTTACAAGCACACAACTACTGGTATGTAAACTGTACACTGTTGGACCCTAGAGTCTGGGTCAAACCTTTGTAATGTAATCGGGCACTACTGCTGACCCTAAACTCCCTAAATGACTAATAATGACTCATATTTGCAATATTTTTAATTTGTTATTGAACCCAGGCGCTTTCAAAAAGGATGACAAGCCCACTTGAATTTTCACCTCTCTGCTATACTCGGTACGCATATTATTTTCTACGTATGTATGTGTATGGCAGTAGGGGATTCAATAGACAGCGAGTCCCAAACACATAGCAAGTGTTTGGGATTCAAGAAACAACGCAATAGAAACATCCACAATCCACACAGTATTGAAAAGGAAAGCGGTAAGAAATGTGCTTCATTTTTGACATTGGGTAACTAAAATTAAATCCAAAAGTTGTTAACAAGTAATTAGTGACAAGTCGTCAAAATGTGTGCTTGGAGGTCACATGGATATTCCAATCAATCGCTGGTCAGGAATCTCAGAGGTAATAAGATTATAATGGTTGTTTTATTTAAAAGTTTAAAAGTCATATTATAATATTTTGGTACATATACCATATACTCGCACAAAGCCGACAGGACGCATTGGACGTCAGGAAGTACCTATTTAGCCGGAAACTCAATATAGATTCTTATGTTTTGTTTTTAGCTAATGGCATCATTAAAAGCGACCGTGTTGAAAATGCAATGCTGAAAACAGATCGCGGAAATTATTCTCCAAGAAATCCCTATCAAGGTCCTTACTTTGCAATTGCACCTTATGCATCTCATTTTTTCAGTTTTAGAGTTTTAGAATACCATCTACAATTTTTGAATACTCTGTGTATTTTTAGATTCCCCTCAATCAATTGGTTACGGCGCAACAATTTCTGCCCCTCATATGGTAGTTTTATAACAAATTACAAAGAAATATTATGTATATAAGCATTTAAGTATCCTCATTGTATAAATCTAAACATGATTGTATTCTATGCAAAAAATTCTAGCATGCATACGCTCTGCAAGGCCTTGAAAAACATTTGGTAGAAGGAAATACGGCATTGGATGTTGGATCTGGATCTGGGTAAGTTTATATGGGATATTCTTTCATTAGAAATTAGAATAATATAACAATATTATAATCCTTTCCAGAAGTATTTAGTGCAAGGTGATTGATGGTAAACCTCTATTACTGACTATACGATTTGTTTTATCGTGAAGGTATTTGGCAGTTTGTATGGCACACATGGTACGAACCGTAAAAAATGACAAAAGAATAACAAAAACTGAGTATGATAATAGTAAAAAGCAGTATGCTTATTGTGTTTAATACGTATGTATTTAGTGGTAAATAATCTGCAAAAAAGCTTTGTAAATAAAGAACTATATAATAATATCTAATGTTTTAAAAAAAAATTAAACTCATTGTATTGCCATAAATTGATGCAAAAATGAAATTTCTCCACATTTTTAAAAAAATGAAGGTTGGGCCAACAGGAAGAGTTGTTGGAATTGAACACATACCCGAACTGGTAGAAATGTCGATGCGGAACGTCAACAAGGACAAACCAGAGTTATTGCAATCTGGGCAGCTGAAATTAGTTGGTAAGTAACATTTTTTTGTAAAACGATGCCAATGTTGCCGTATACATCATAATTACAAATTTAATTAATTAAAGTACTGCTGTGTATTATGAAAAATTAATTAGTTGGGGACGGGCGTAAAGGATACTCACTCGGAGGCCCATATGACGCCATACACGTACGTAATTTTTCCATCACACAACGACCTTATTTTTGTAGAGGACAAAGAATCGTCGATGTTAACGGAATTCATGATAAAACTTGGTTTTATTCGAGCTTTCGACAGTACC
>JAQIVE010004505.1:0-14436 GCA_034698285.1 Sminthurinus bimaculatus | reverse complement strand
GACTATCTATGTATGTGTAACGTGTAATGTGTAACTTGCGCTCCGGTTTTTGGCCAGTTAAATTTTTAAATTGGATAATTCGTCCATGTAAATTCTTAATTGCTTTCGTTTTGGTTTTCGAATCCTCTTAACTTTATTCGACTTCCGTTTCCAGCTATGGCGCCACACTTCGGACACAAAGGTCAAGGTCGATCCTGCCAATCCTACCAAAAACAGATAGAAGATTAGGTAGACGTCCGAGTCATCAAAGGTCAGAGGTTGAAACACCTGCACCGCCTCGTCAATTAGCTCGCTCGCCTTGATCCGCATATTTGATGGAGCAAACCGAATTTTATCCCACTTGATCCACAAGGCGTAGATTCCAGATACAATTAAGGTCCGCATCCGATCTGTTAGAACATCGATACTTCGACTTTTACCTTTCTGAACGACCCGATTTTGGCCGTCTATCATTCCATCAAGAGACATCCCCCTTAGTCTGGTGATCCAGAAACCCTTTTTAGTTTCGGTAAACCGATCCGGAACACCTCGATTATGACCAAATTTGTACCTTGGGTTCTTCGCCATGATGATCTTGTGATGATTCCAGAAGTATTCGAAATTCTCGGACTTGACCACCAACGCGGTTTTCTGAATACTCAAGTTTGCTTGAATAAATCTTCCAATATTTGGGGTACAAACCAGCTGTGCCCTGCCGTAGAATTCTTTAAGCTTCCGGTCAATTTTCTTTACGTTGATGCAGGTGGGTATGTTTTTGCAGAGGGTCCGATTTTGTATCGGAATGGATGCGTTTTTTTCTTGTTGAAGCACGGTCTTCCAGATCAGGTCCTCTTCTTTTTCTGCTCCTCTTTCCCTTTCCGTCTTCAAACATCGGTAGACGCACTGCCAACGAAGCCGCTCCCGGTCCCTTGATATCTCTTTGATGAAGGAACAATCTGGTAGATCAGTCTTTAACCCAAATTGGCAGATTGGACCCATAGTATCCTGAGGCGGGGTGTGACCCTTTTTTGTCGTGTTGTGAGATGGCGCCTTGACCAACTTGTTGAGAACCTGGTTTTGATACTGACAAGTTGGTTCATCTGCTGCATAGTATAGGGATATCGGATCATCTAGGTCTTTTAAATATTCCCACGATGTTACAAAAGGGTAAGCAACCGCGTAATCTGCTGAGATAACTCCTTTATAGGCGTTCGTTATAACAACTCCGATGATCAACCAAAAGCAGAGGAGTGCCTTGCAAACTCGGACCACGTTTTGCTGAACGGGATAAGAGGTGGAGGTGATAGGTATCTCTCGATCACACTGCTCGATTAGAATAAGGATCACCCAACTTAGGACCGCGGTTATGATTTTCTTTAAAGAAGGACCTCGGTTTCTTTCTTCAACGTTGGGACCTCGGTACTTTTCGTGATTGCGGTTGCTCCGGTAAAACACAATGGCGAGGAGGATGCTGGTGCCCAATATGGAGGCGAAGAGGAGGAGCCAAACTTTGAGGGTAAAAGGGGTCATGTAGATCTCCATAAACGTTTTTTCTTGGTAGACTTGATCCGCCGTGATAAACTTGTAGGACTGGGTATACTCCGTGTGGTAAAAGTCCCAAAGATTGACGACATTAAAATCATTTATGGTGTCGAAAATAATTTTTGGCTCCTTAGACGCCACCATCCTCTTGGTGAAGTTGACGGCAGCAAAAAGGAAATTTGCGGTTGAATTGACGGTAGTCATGGGATCGGTTCGGGAAAAGGGGTCCAAGATAGAGGATCCAGGAGGATTCAGCAGATCTACTTTGATCTGGTGAAAGGTATAGAACATTTTTCCTCCAAAATTTATGGCTTCCAAATAGACATCAACCATTTTTCGGTAACAGCCTAGCGGTTCCCTCGAATTCGGAGAGTTGCATTTGATCGGATAAGGATCATACATACCTCGTTCGGAACTAGTTGGACAGAAAAACCAGCCTCCAGTAATTCGATTTTGAAATTCTTTTGATTCAGCAAGATGCCGGTTTTCGTGATACATGACAAACAGGGGGATCGTTTGATGAGTGATTCCAAGATTATTGCAAAGAAGGGTCGTCATTAAGGAGTAGAGTGGTGGTTTAAAACTTTGTTTGCTGATGACGACGATCATGAACCGAGGTAATATTGCGATGGTGTCCCCAGATTGTGTTAAAATTGTCGAAATGGCTTGATTCTTCATTACTTCCGCAGTTGCCTTGAACAACGCCGTTCGATTGTAGGGTCTCTTCCTGAAATCTTGGAGCATTTTTTGATCCAAATAGTTTTGGGATGGATCGCCAAGTAACGCGACGTTGGCGAAACATTTTTGAAATCTAACATGATCAATCACGGTTCGATTCTTTAGAGAAAAAGCTGTCCCTGATGAAGAATTTTTAGGGTTGAGAAGGTAGGAATGCACCGCGACTACAGTTTCTTGGGAATAATTGAAAAATTGTGAGAATCGAAAAAAGTTTACAAAGCAGGCTCGATAATCTCTTAAAATCGGGGATAAGTCAATAACTGCTGGATCATAGTTCGTGGTCAAGTCTTTTGATTCTGAAAAAATATGAAAACTTACAAGAAGCTGCAAAACATGCAAAATTCTAAGCAATAGAATAGTCATGCTTAAAGTTTTTGAAAAATTGAAGGTGAATAAAATACGGCAAGGCAGGAAAAAACAATCAGACCATCAATTATTGATCGATTAGTGTTCGTCGAAAATATTTGTAAGAATATTTCTGTGGACCCGCCTTTTCCAGGAAACTACTTAAGACAAGAACTTCAAAAGGATTTAAATTTTGACGCCCAGCTCCAAAGCAACGCTTGAAATTCGTTTCAACACAGTTCCTGCCATATGTCATATGTATATGTATGGTGCAAAGAAAGTCCTCGACAGGAACTTTTTTCTTTAAGCAACCAGTTTTAAAAGCATTCTGAAGTATGGGTAGTGCTGGAAATCGAATAAAAATCCAAATTTTTTTATTTATTGTTTTCACGAGCTAGGGTAAGTTGGGGTAAAGATGCCGAACGACTTTCGGAAACACAAATTTTGGCCCTTAATAATGTTGGTGAAAGTGTCACTGTGCAGGTGGCGATTGGCATGGTTCACAATTGTGACGAGAAGCTTTGTAAACGTGTTAAATGATTTCTCCGATTTACCAAACGAATAAGGCAGAGGTGGAAATAAATACAGTTTAATTACACAAATCTACGAGCGCCACTAAATATTTTTTTAATGTGACTACAGTACAACCTTGATTATCCGGCTATTCGATTATCCAAAGTCTTCGGATAATCAAGAGCGTCAAATTAAATGCAAGAATGCATGAACATACGAATTCCATTTCAGATAATCGATAGTTCCATCGATTATCCGACACTGGGGCAGCATGAGCTACTTCGGACAACCAAGGTTGTACTGTATTTAAATGTTATGGCGATTCTTTTAATTTTTTGTGCATCCGTCATCGTAGGTAGAAAATCTCATAAAATGCCTAAAAATACTACTGTGCTTAATTCATTCATTCATCTCATATCTATAGTGCAAGGTTTGGGAACAGTAAAATATATACTGGAATTACCCCACGTACACTTTTAATTACTTTGCGTATGCTTTTACCCCAAGTGACCCTATGAAATTTGGCTTTAAAATATAACTTGAATTAAATTTTTCCCTGGAGTATAACATTCAATTTAATCTAACCTTACATTAGAGTGGAAGCGAACCATGTTCTACTATATATTAAAAATGATGGAATCTGACTTTTAAATTGATTAAAAAACCGAGTTTTATTACTCCAACAGTAAAGAAGATGTAACGGAAGGAGGTTCTAAGCGTAATCATAATCGTATATGCAAACCGCCCGGAAAAACCCGGCGTCATGCTTTAATTTTAGAATTTCGGCCAAATTTGGCAAAAATTCTGAAATTCTCACCGAAATTTCATCAAATTTTGAAAATAGGAAAAGTGCTTCTGTAAATTTTTATGAAAAAACTGCAAATCAGTTCAAAGTGGAAGCATTTCTTTATCTCCATTGGCATTGAAACCAAGTCACCTGAATTTTTATCCTTTTCAATTTTACCTAAATTCCTTTTCCATTTTCATAAAATGCGGTGTGCAGACAAAAGGTACATTCAAACGTGCAAAAGCATTAATTTGTCCCATTCCGAAAGAAGGGAATGAGTAAATGAAAAATGAAATGAGCAATCAACTAAGTTTGAAAGGGAGGCAGAAAAATGTAATTGAATTAAATGGAGCTAATTGCCAGCCTTATTGACTCGAGTCATTCTCCATCATATAAATATATATATGTATATAAAAAAATCACGTATGTAGAAAACAAAGCCACATTTCATGTCATTTCATAGCTTGCTCAATAATACAACTTTCCTCACTCAATCCTGACCTTCACATGCATAAAAAGACAAAATGGCTGTACGATGTCGATTTCGCATTGGAATTCTTAGGCTAATATCTCGCCACTCATATATAATATGTATGATGATATATATGCACACACAATATATGTACATGTAGGAATATTAACAAGCGGATTTTTAACGACAACGACGACGACAGCTCGACGAGGGGAAACGTTTCATCAAAGGGTGACGGAAAGTCCATTATCGTCAGCTCATGAGCGTGTTTACGACACTTAAAATTAAATGGGCCATTACATGACCACTCAATGTCTCATTGTTCTATCCATCCCGGTCCTTTTCCCTGCACTGAGAGTCGACGTCAGGTCGTTAGACAGGGGGCAAAAAATTGTGCAAATTCCCAAAAATTGTCCAATTGTCCGCATATATTTACACACATACACACCCATACAGACAGATACACACACACAGGCATAGACAAGCGGATTTTGCTTGTTAATTCCGTTCTTTCCTAATTCCCTGGACAAATTTCGATCTGAAACATCCCCTGAAATTAGGACAGTTTTTAAAAATATCTTGGTTTTAGTTTTTTAATTTTTTTTATCACAGTATGACGTCAACATGACGACCGAGGACAGCACACATCAACAGCAGGCTGGCCATATGAAAGCAACCAACAATTTTAGTGCCATTATATAAATATACCCATCAAGTAAAAATTCAAGTGAACTAAATAAAGGCCACTTGGATTTCTGGCAATTCAATCCGTCTCCGTGACCCGGATCCGTGACCCGACCCGATGACCTCCACGACGTCCCCCTCCCCCTCCACCCATCTCCGCCCATCTCCAAAGATGCTCCTTGTATTTAACGTTATATTTTTCCTTCTATTCTTCGACAAGCTGTTACTACAGGTACGGATTTAACTTTTTTGAAAAAATTTTTACAAAATTTTTGGTACCAACTGGTACCACACACCACATCCGACATCAACACAGCTGTTTGGTAACAAACTTTTGTTTTTTCATAATACAGACTGTTTCAGCCGGCGATTCAGGTAGAAAGAGCAGAGAATTTTTATTGCTTTATTAGTTTTTAGGGCGTGGTCAAAAAAGAGGGAAATTTTAAAAAAGTTTGAAAATTTTGAATATTTTTAAACATTCCAGTGGTAGATGGCGTACTCCCAAATGGAACCTTCATATGTCCCGGCGTCGGCATGTTTTCCGACGTCACTGACTGCTCAAGATATCATCAGTGTGGTAAATAAATAGTTTTACCAAGGATTCTTTTGAAAATTGTGGTAACTTTTTTAGGGGGCCAAAGTTGAAATTTGTTTTTTTTACTTTTTTAGGAATTGAGGGCGAAAGACCCTTGAGTTCCTCCTCATGTAACGCCAACATGAACTTTGACACCCTCGAAAGGGAGTGTCGACCAGTGTCCAGGGCCAACTGCGAATGTAAGGAAACAAAACATATTGGATCACATTGTTACCAAAAACATTGAGGATTTTTGAAATAAATCAAGAATTTTCGATAAACATTGAGAATTTTCGAAAAGCATTGAGAATTTTCGATAAACATTGAGAATTTTCGAAAAGCATTGAGAATTTTCGATAAACATTGAGAATTTTCGAAATTAATCGGGGTTTTTTCGATAAACATTGAGGATTTTCGAAAAGAATTGAGGATTTTTGAAAAACATTGAGGATTTTCGAAAAGAATTGAGGATTTTTGATAAACATTGAGAATTTTCGAAAAGAATTCAGAATTTTCGAAATAAATCGAGGATTTTTGATAAATCTTGAGGATTTTCGATAAACCTTAATGATTTTCGATAAACATTCAGGGTTTCGAAAAGAATTGGGATTTTTCAAAAAGCATTGAGAATTTTCAAAAAAAGTAAGAATTTTCGAAAAGAACTGAGAATTTTCGAAAAAATTTGAATTTTTTTGTTATGTTCTTTTGTAGTATGTGAAAAGGACGGTTTTTATGTGGACAAGAACAGCAAGTACAGTTACATCCAATGTACTGGTGGTATGGGTGAAATAGCCCGCTGTCTCCCCGCCGGAACCATCTTCAACGTAGAGGCCCAGGCCTGTGAAACCGATCCACAAGGAGGCGCCGTCGCTGGGGCCTACGACAACTACCCGGGAGTCAACCACTTTGGCTACGACTTCCACCCCATCTTCGCCCCCTACCAACAAACCCTCCGCCGCAAGCACAACTGGTCCTCTCAACTCAAGCCTTATATGACCGACAACAAGGCCATTAAGGCCGAAAGTATGGCCAAGGCCGGTCCCGTCAACGCGTTGGCCGCCGCCAGCACCAAAACCGATGTTGCCACAGCCGTCGCCCACTCTCAAACCTTCATTGGAGACCCGGATCCGGATGGCAAGAACGAGAAGCCGGACGAGCCCATGCTCGGAGAATTGGGCACCATGGGCGGCGAATATTCATCGGTCCATGCTATGGCCACCGCTACTGGAACCGGAAAGGCCCGAGAGGAGGAGGCTCTTCCTCTTCCTGGAGATGAAGATGGTGAAGGCGAAGGTAAAAAAAATAAACAAATTTCAAAAAAAAATCAAAAAAAAAAGAAAAAAAATACACAGGTGACCTTTTACTAAAAAAATTCTGCCTTTTTGTTTGACCTTTAGGACTTCTTGACCCCGAAGAAAAGCGCAAAGAAAAGGAAAAGAAGGAACAAGCCGAACTAAACAAGGGAGTCAAGAGACCCGAGCCCGTCGCCTACAAATCCGAAGTGGATCTTGATACTGCCAAACCGAATCTGAAAAAAGAAGAACCGAAAAAGAGCAGAGTCTCATCCTCTAGTTCCGCCTCAGCCAAGGAAGGTGGTGACGATGCGGATGCGGGAGCGGGTGCTGGAGGAGACGACGACGACGAGGACGAAGCTCTAACCTTTGGTGATGAGGGCAGTGGAACCCGATCTATCGGTCAACTTCCGGACGCCACGGGGGCCAACACAAACGGCAGCCGAGCTCTACCTCTCCTCAAACTCCCCGGACAAGGATTTCACAGTGGATCTCGAGCCTTGGGCGGAGCCGCCGCTAAACCCGCCGCCGGACGAGCCGCAGCTCCTCCTCCACCCGCTAAGCCCGCCGGACGAGTTGTTACCGCCGCTAAACCCGCCGCCGCTTCACGAAGCGCTGGAGGAGGTCAAGCCGCCAAAGCCGCTCCCGCCGGCCGAAACGCCGGAGGAGCCGAACTCACCGAGAAACCCGTCGAAAAGAAAGCCGAGCGAGTAGTCAAGAAAAAGTCTCGACGACGACGTGACGACGCTGCAGCAGCAGCCGCCGCACCCGCCGCCGCCTCTAATCCTAATCAACCCTCCGAAATCAACGCTAACGACGCCACTTCCCCATCTGATGGCGCCCCCTTTGACGAGCCCGGCCGCACCCTCGTTGCCAAGCCTTTGAAGACGGAGACGGGTGACGAAGTTGACGAACTGTCCGAAATTCACGGATCCTGGGTCGACGGTGGGGACAACAGTCTGCCGCTCCACAAGAAAATGGACGAAAATCTGAATGACGAAGTGGATGCCACGGCAACGGAACGAATTTACATCTTGAAAAAGGACGGACACTCCCGGGTCATCACCCAGCCCATCGTTTTGGGCAGCGGGTCCAAGAACGCCCAGGTCAACCAAAAGATTATCGAGTCTCAAGCCGCAGAGTCAAAACTCGGCGAGGGCAAGGACCGCTTCGAAATCCACATGAACGACGGACACATGATCGCCGTCAAAGAGAAGGGCGCCCAAGTGTTCAAGTACTACGGCCCAATCCAGATCGTCAAGGTGACCGCGGCCGGCGAACGAATCCCGATTGCCACGCTAGAGGAGCACGTCGGAGACGCCCACCGTAGCGGCGGAAATGACAAGTCCAAGGCCCGAGACGATGACGACAAGGACAACTTGATCAAGGTCCAATTTTCCGACGTCCGGGGCACACGCAAGCACCCCACGCCCCAAAACCGAAGCAAGGTGTCCTTCCCCCTGACGCTCCCTAAAGTTGTCCCAACCCCGCCTAAACAACAGACCCCTAGCAGCCCGGAATCCGGCCTTGCGGCCCTCGCCTCCCCGGCCGACGGAAGTCGATCAGTGGGTAGTGCCGGTGCCGTCGCGGGATCCTCCGCCTCCAGTTCCGGAAGTTCGGCCTCTGCCTCCGCCTCCATTGGAGAGGACGAAGATCAGGTGACGGACGCCCAAGCAAGCGCTGTGGCCTGGAAGGGCAAGAGCAAGGCCAACGCCGCGGGAATGGGCGGTGGCTCTCAAAAACCCAATCCTTACAAACCCCCCAAAGGCCTCGCCAACAAGAAACCCGCCAGTGACCCCAACTGGGACCTCGGCTGGAACCAAAAGAGTAAGACCAACGGAGACTGGATGACGGGGGCCAAGAAACCCACCGCGGGCCAACCTGGTGGTGCCATCGGAATGGGCGCGCGTGGACTTGATGACGGAGACGATGATGGCCCCAGCGGCCCTAACGGCTCACTCGGAGGAGGCGGTGGAGGCGGAGGTGGCCGAGGAGGTAAAGGAGGACGAAGACGATGCCGACAACGTGGTTGCCGACGACGAAATGGTGGTGGTGGTGGTGGCGGCGGACCCGCGGGACAAGGCCGACGACGAATGCGCAACCGAAACCGAAATCACCACAACAACAACGCCAAGGGTGGCCGAGATTTTGACCAGAACTACAAGGCTTTCGTCACGGCCCCAGGTCAAGAGGGTCAAGGAGAACCCACCGCGGATCACTTTGCCTTCAACTGGAACGGCGACAACGACAAACGTTTCAACGACACGGACCTCTTCCCCTTCACCCACACCTTTGACCACGACGAGGGCATCAAGAACGGACTAAACCAGGACTGGAAAACCGGAAAAGAGTACGGCGGGGAGGAGCACGGACAGGTCCCGGTTTCCTACGAGAAAACTTTTGGCACCTCCCAATCCTCCGCGTATAAAACCGCCCTCACGGAAAACAAGAACGAAAACACGACCTTCACCGCGGGAAAAACCGAAACCGCCGACAATGAAAACGAATACGCCAGCGAGCTGAAGAACGGAAGTCAAAAACATATGCGCAAGGACAAGAGTAAGAAGGGCGAGCAAACCGCGACCACCCATTTAGCCGATGACGGAGAACAGCGCGTTTTCGCCACCGGAAAATCCGAGCACGCCGAAAAGACGAACATTTCCGAAATTGACGACCACACGGGAGAGGCCCGCAGCAAACTCCACGAGAAGAACCTCGAGCACAAGAACGAAACGGACATGCGGCGAGACAAGAGCGGATTCATCAAGTATGGCAGTCTCGAAAAGGTCACGGGCAGCGAAAACTTGAACGACACTTTCACCGGCGACGAACGGCACGAGGTCGAAACCGTGGACAAGAAATTGGACTCTGAAAAGAAGACGGCCTTGGAGAAGAACGAAACCTCAGAGAGGAAGCTCGAGTCCGAAAAGATTGCGAGCACGGACGCATCCGCCATCTTCAAGAACATCAGCGGCGTCGAATTCCACAAAGGTCAATCCAAGAGTTTGACGATGGAGGCGTCGACAAATTTGGAGGCGGACGGGGACGACGTTCGGGCCTTCATGAACAACAACACTTATTCCACGGACACGGAGAGCATGAAGAACAAGACGGAGGACGAGGAGTTGGCCATTGCCCATCAACGGGTCCGGGGATCCGAGGCCAACAAGGCCTATGTGGCCATCAACGGCTCCAAAAAACTCGACGACTATTCCACCGTCATTGGTTCGGACACGTCCTCGAAAACGAACAAGAGCGGGGATCGGGAGTCCATCTCCTCCGTCCAAACGCAGATGGTCGGTCACACGGATCGACAGGGCGAAGAGGAACTCAACCCGGATGGAACGGTCCGGTCCAAATTCACGACCCAAAACGACAACGACGCCTCTCAAAAGACCCTCAACGTGGACCGGGTCAACAAGGAGGACGGCACCCCAGACACGGAAAAGATCACCCAAACCAAAAAGGCCAAGTCCAACACCCAAAACACGGAGGTCAAAACCGTCGCGGATCTCGAAACCGGACACTCTCAATCCCAAAAAAGTTCCACCGGCAACTCAAGTCAGTCGAGCGAAGGCTCCGAAAAGTTTCACATCTTGTCCGACTATGGCCGGGCCGCGGAGGCCAACGCCCGTGTTCGATCCCCGCATTTGCCGCCAGAAGACCCCAACGAAAAACCGGATCCTTCACCCTCCGACTCGGATGGCACGGGAGCCGCCCGGGGTATTGACGACAAGGACGATGTGGACGGTCCTGGTGGGGCCCGGGGCGTTAGTGATGACGAATATTATGACGACTATTATGATGATGATGCGCCTCAGGGTGGCAACGGAAACGGAGGCGGAAACGGCGGCGGAAATGGTGGTGGTGCCGGTGGCGCTAATGGTGGTAACCCTGCTAATGGTAACATTGCCATTTCAATCTATCAAAACTCGGGCAATGCGGGCAACACGAACCAACGAACGGACGCCAGCAGTGGTAACAACAATAAGGGGGCCAACCAGGGCAATCCCATCGTGGTAATCCAAAAGGGCGGCTCCGCCAAGGGGGTCCCAAATAGTGATGGGTCCCTAGCTGGGGGTGCCAATCGGGGGGCCGCGGGTGCCGGGGCAAGTGCGGGAGCCCCGCCCGACAGTGCTGACGTAGGAACCGGGGCTCGGGGCATGGGCGATGGTGACGACTACTATGACGACTATGAAGATGGTGGCGGGGCTCCATCAGGGGCCAATGGTGCGGGGGCAGCAGGATCAGCAGGTGGTGGCGCAAACGGCGGCAGCAAGGACTTTTGGGGACCAGAGAGGGACGCCAACTGGGTTCGCGGCAAGGACAAAACCGGAAGTATGAATAAACCAAATCCACTATCCACTATTAATAGTCCAACCCCATTTTTTTTAAAAAAAGATTATAATAAGAATAAACAAAAAGCATCATCGTCATCAAGGAAAACGAAAAAAAATAATGTAAATACAAATAAAAATAAAGGAAAAGGACGTCCAAAGGTCTCCAAGCTGAGAGCCCGAGCCCAGAAGACCAACGTGGCGGCAGCAAAGGCGGACAAGTATGAGGACGATGGCGCGGGTGCTGCGGGCTTCGCCGTAAGTGGTTATAGAACGGGCTCCCCAAGTGCGTACTCGAGTTCTTACTCCAAGGGCAAGAATACTGCCGCAGGATCAAGTGCAGCTGCTGGAAATGGAGGAGCTAAAGCCGTGGCCATTGCTAAGAGGAAGAGACTGCCACCGCCAAAGCTCGAAACTAAGGCTTAGAAGTAAAACTACAAATTGGACTATACTTTTATACTGCAACTGTATTTTAATTTCCAAGGACATCTTGTCAATTAAATACGTATTAAACATGTTGATGAAAAATGAAAAGTGGAAATACAGTATAAATATTGTTATAATTTATTTTTTTATCTGTTTCAATCTAAAATCTGCCTGTAATTTCTTCAGTCGTCTCATTGTACAAGTAAACGACAGTTTAGATTTAAATAAATACATACGATTCGAATTAAAGTAAATAAGTACAGAAAAATGTTCAAAAAATTCATAGAAGCAGTCACAGGGCAACAATACATGATAAATTATACAACACATGTAAAAACTGAGATCAAAATAAATCACACTTGAGATTAAAGTTTAAAATGACTGTACTTAAATGTATAAAATAAGTACTTTTCTTAATTAAATATCATTAATCATTAAATATGTGTATGTATGTACAGAGAAATATTCAACTTGGGCAACCACTGGTCGTTAATACATATAAAATCGTACTTATAATTTATATAAGTACATCATGACATAAAGTACTACGTAAAATATAAATATTTACCTAATCCTGGCTTACATTCAATTAATTTAGAGACATTTGAAGTATTAGCATAATAGTTGATACATAAATAAATAAGTATATCAAATCTAAGGAATTACTTTGAAATTGAGTTTTTTTCTTCAAAATCTCAAATAAAACAAAGTAACTTGACTTGATACATTTCAAAATTCGATTGTAAAATATAATGGACATGTAAATAGCAAACCAGGATCTGATAAAGTTCAGTAAAATATAATATTGGATCAATTCCCAACTTTTCCGCTACTATCTTTTTAGCTTTAGATTGAAATTGAACACTTGAACTGAACAGAAATGAAAATACAGAGAAAAAAACCGAGAATAACAACAAAAATACAAAATATCATGAAATTTCCATGATATTTGATACTTATTCACAATGAGACAATATTCATTCAATTTTCACTCTGTAGTTTCTAAATTCTAATTTCAAAACTTGAGCAATCTTTGTAAGAATACTGATAAAAGTCTTATAACAAAGGTATCATGATATTGGACAACATTTTCTTACAAGAGCATACAAATTCTGACTAAACTTAATTAAATTTACATTCATATTGCATGAAATCTCATGACAAAGTGATCAAAATAAAAATAGTTGGATTCAAATCAAACAAAATCAGTCTCATAATATGTACCATATTCTTTTCAAACAGACGCTTCAAATAATTAAAAACTGGGATTAAACATACAAAACGATGATAAAAATTCGATACTTATTTTAAAACTTTCTTCAAAACCTCTTTAGCCTTCACGGTTGGTTCTCGGGGGTTACGGAAATCGAAGCCAAAACTCTTCTTCTGGACCCGGGCATCGTCACGTAGCCAGACCTTGACATCATTAGCGTTCTCGAAATCTTCACATAATGCAACGATTTCGCACTTTGTCGGGTCGATAGGAACCTATGTCAGAAACAAAAAAAACAGATTTTCTAAATTACAACATGAGTATTACGATAAAATAAATTAGATTATCCCTTAGAAAAAAGTCATCAAAAAATGTCATGTAATTTTGACACAATTTTTATAATCTTGTAATTTTTGGTAAATTTTTGATACAATTTGCATAAAATAACATCAAAAATAGTCAATATTTTGTCAAATTTTCATGAAAGTTGGTATAACTTTTTTCCAAGGGTTACAAATTATAGATACATTTACGTATTTTACTTTTTTTACTATGTAAATTTTCATTTAAAATGCATACCCCCAAAAACGTAGTCGCAGCGACTCCTGTACATCCTTGAGTCGTAAAGCCGACGCTCTTTCTCAAGTTAGTTTCACAAAGGGTAACATAAGATTTATCATTTTTCTTGTTCTTCTTAAATGTTAATTCATTATAATTAACATCCCCGTGAATGTTCACCAGTTTATAGACCAATCCTAAAAAAAGTTGGAAAATTCTGGTTAGCCAAAAAACATGTAATACATTACAAAATTTCACATGCATAATATTTAAGTAACCCCAATATTTTAATGAATCACATGATTTACAATTTACAAAGTTTAATTATCAGGTTGATGTTTGAATTCAAAGTAAAGTCAAGGGATTAAATTTAAGTTTTATTGTACCTTGTCCAACTTTGACACTCTTCAAATCCATCATATCATTCTCGATTCCAATTTGCCTACCCTCTTGTTTGAATTTCGGGAAAGAAGAATTATTCTTAATATCCTACACACATGAAAAATGTCAAACAATGCATTATAATGGTCATGTAAAATTATTGTACATAATAAAAGATGGAAAATGAAGGGATTGAAAAAGAAGGAAAAGGAAACTGAAAGACTTTGAATAAAATGCTTCATCTCGTAGATACATAAAATGTTTTTCGCTAGGGTAAAATATTTTCTCGTTTTTCTCCCACATTGACTCGAAACTGATACGATAAACAGCTTTTAATTTTGTATGTAATTACATAAGTACGTACTGATGTATGTATGTACATACATACACACACAACTACGTATATCAAAATATGTACGTATGTAGGTAAGTAATTATGTATGCTAAAATATAAAAGTAGGTACATACATGTGTACTTAAATATGTAAGTAAAAGGAAAATGCACAAGCAATATTGGTAAAAAAATTAAATTGGAAGGAGAACCGAGAAAATATTTAACCCTGCATAAATTAAGTACAAATATTAAATTGTCCAC
>JAQIVE010004504.1:0-14437 GCA_034698285.1 Sminthurinus bimaculatus | reverse complement strand
ACTATTACTATTGTAAAGAATAAATAAAAAAAATTGTTTTGAATAAAAACCGCAATTATTTTTTTTGCCACCCAATACGTAGTAGAGTACAAAAATGACGTGGGGCTTATTTAATTACATTTGTATGTAAAATTTACAATACATCACACAACTCTAAAAGTTAAAAGTTGTCCACGTCTTATCACACTTTCCTCTCCGTCCAATTTTAGCATCCTGCTTTAAATTTCTCATTTGTTATTGTTGTGCTTTGTCAAGTTTGAAGAGAGAACGAAGAAGATACAGAGAGAGATTGAAGGAAATTATGACAATATTATTCAAAAATATTTGTCTAGCCTCCCCACACCATCTGATTACAATTAATTAAGTGCAGAAAATCCCCATATTAAATTTCGACTCCAGCAAACTTCCAGACTGGAGACTCATATACTGAAGAAAGTTGAGGCAAAGTATGCAGAGCTTTGTGTATGTATGTTTATATAAGATTGAGACAGCATCTTAATCTTAATCTATAGACTTTGAGCGTTGAAATTTGATCCGATGGAAAATGTTGTGGAAGGCTTTATGGAAAACGGTTTGTATGGTGTGTTCATCAGGATTCAGGATAGATAGAGAGAAACCCAGAGGAAAGCTAAAGCCAAAGCTAAAATCTGAATCTGGAGAACAGACCCGACTCCAGCAAGACAAGTTTGGGAATTTGGATTTGGGATTAGATTTTTGCAGACAGCTTCACTTCCCTCCTCCAACTAAATATGTATGCTAAGAAAGTACAAGTACAATATGAGAGCACAGAATTTGCATATTGGAGAGGACTCAGCTGACGAAGTGACTGTATTATACAATATAATATACAGAGAAAAAGCAGTAAAAGGAGAAGCTGGATAGAAGACTGACTGTTGTGTAATGGGAAACTAAACTAAACTAAACTGGAGTAACATTCAAAGGAGCATTCAAGTCGAGCCCCTTACTTATGGAAAATGTACGTACATCGTACATACAAGAAAAGAGTTTCTTTTCTCTTGCCTTGTTCCATTTTTCCCTTGTGCTCCGCCAGTTTGGTGGTCGTCGTCATAATTTAGGGTGAAAGGCGTCCTCATAAATTCCAGTCACCATAACCATGAACCATTCTTTAAACCAGCCGGGGAAAGAGAGAGAGAGAGAGAGAGAGAGAGAGAACAAGGGAGAGAAATGGAGAAATGGCTGAGCGGCTCAGGAGACCTTCGCCGAATTCAAATTGCATCCCTGTATCGTTCCTCTTTTTCTATGTATGCTCCTGCTTTTCTTATCCCAGGACGAAAAGCTTGCAAACACACGATTCTTCTCATGAAGCATATCTTATTCTATCCCGTGCGTATGTAAAGATGTATTTTTTATATGCACAACGTTTAATGTCTGGGTGTATTATAATATTCTCCGTATTTTTCTGTAGATATCTGTATAGTGTATAGTGGATGTGTATAAAAATCCGTAAAATGTAGTGCCCTTGTTTAATAGACAAGAAAATGTACAAAATGTGTGTAAGCACACATTTCTTGTCTCGCCCGCTTCGTTTTCCATGGAGAAAACATCATAACATAACATAACATCCGCCGCTGCTGCTACTGCTGCTCCTCCATCTTCATCATCCCATTTCCCTGGAAATATTTTACGTGTCCTTCCATCCACGATTTTATTGTATGTAAAATGTATGTACAATGTGCTTATTCCAGATGAAAGGCGGAATTTTCCTGGATGTACATTCATATATATATAGTTACATTTGTATGTATTTAGATATGTCAAAGGCAGTTGAGAGAACCGGAATCTCCTTTAATCACCTAGATAATTGTCGTGACTTTTGACATTGTGCATGAGCGAATTAAGTATTTTATAAAGGAAAAACAAAACGACGAAATTTTGTATGAAAAATTGTTTTGTATATATATTTTGTGACGGGCAATTTCAATTTTCAGAATTCATAATTTTATAATATAGCCTATATACATAGAGTAGGGAAGAAAATTATCAAAAAACAGTAATTTGATAAAGTGGGAAAATTTTCATACGGGCAATCAAGTCTGGAAATTTAAAGTAGATTATAGATATAGTGAGGCAGGAGCATCAAAAGCTTGTTTTCCACGAATTTTCTAACGAATTTAGTTGAATGCCTCGACTTTTTGAATTGACTTGAATTGAGTTGAATTAAATGGAATTGGCTGTGAGATAATTTCCAGGCGAGTTCATGCATGGGCTTCATTAGCCAGCAGGCTAAAAGCTCAGGTTTTTCTCAGAATTCACAAAAGCCAGGCCAAAAGCAAAACACAAGCTTTTAAAATGAGTCAAAGGACGCTTTTGCAATTTGGCTGATTGATTGTGAGCTGAACTCACCTAAATTCGTCATCACCCTTTGAGCCCCCAAAATAAATAATACAGCTTTATTCCTCCACCCAAAAGGCCAAAAGACGGGAGAAAGAGAAATTCAGGTCAAATCGAGCGGACGAAAAGTAGCTGCAGCATATAAATTCATTATATTATATTGTATATTGCCATTTTGTTTATCCTCCGATTGAATTTCCCATCCAGTTTTCTCATTTTCTCGCGTATTTCACGGAATTTTGCATTACTTGTATTTTGCGAAAAGATAAAAGATGTGTACAGTGTACAGGTGGAAACCGAGCCGGGCCAATCACAGAGTAATTATCTATATAAACTTGAATTGAAATTGTTCGCTTTATAATCCCAATTCTATCGACAACAAGCATTTCCTCAAGCAGTGGACTTTGCAAGTGCCGTCAACTTTTAATCTGGTATTAAAAATGCATTTTGTGCAGAAATTTTAATGGAGGACAAATTAGATGACCCCCGGTGGCAATTTTACTTGAAATAGAAAAATATATTATGAAACTTGCTAAAACGTCAATTTCACAGTGAAAGCATAGAAAAAAGGAGCAGTTAACTGGTCTTTTGTAATACTTGGAATACGGCGCGTGCCGGAGAATTTCTCTCATTTAATGATCCAAGGTAATGAATAGCATAATCATAATGGTGTAGATTATAGATAGAACAAAGATCTAGGTTTTGCTCGTGATATTGGTCATATATGATGGGAATTGGGAGATAGAATTTCTTCAAAGTCTCATAAAAATGATTTACTCACCTCCAATCTTTCGCAGTATCATTGATTGCCATCAGCCTTATTATTTTCATTATCCTCTTCATGTAATCCTCCAAACCATCTCTTCGTTTTTCTGCCCATCTGGTGCATTGTATTTTTTATCCTGTAATTCCGTGAAATCATTATCTATGGTTTTCGAGGAACAGGAAAAACACAAGAAGGTGAAGCAGCAGCCGATGTTTCAAATTTCAAGGATTGAAACAATAATATATTATTGTACATATGTGTGTGACTTACCCTTATAAAATTTGCCACAGAATTCTGTTAGGAATTCGACCCTTCAAAAACTTACCAACATTTTTTGGCCAAAAAGTAACAGAATTGTCAGAATTCTTCGAACAAACGATAAGTTCTTAACAGAATTCCGTCAAAATCCTCAGAATTCTTTGCGAAAACGGAAAATTCTTAACAGAATTCCGCCAAAATCCTCAGAATTCTTTGCAAAAACGGTAAATTTTCAACAGAATTCCGCCGGAATCCTCAGAATTCTTTGAACAAACCGAAAATTCTCAACACAATTCCGCCGGAATCCTCAGAATTCTTTGAGCAAACAGAAAAGTCTTAACACAATTCCGCCGAAATCCTCAGAATTCTCTGAACAAACGAAAAATTCTTAGCAGAATTCTGAAGATTTTGTTCGGAATCTGTTGGAATTTTCTGCAGAAAGTTTCAGCTAAACTGTTTAATCTACTTTCGTACGGGTAGACGCGTTAATACAGTATCTTGTCCAGATTTCGAGCCTCATTTTGATTGGGTTTGTATCATATTTTCCCAGTATAAAGAAGACGAAACCCAAAATATTGGCCATATCGTTTATCTAATTGTTCGTCGAACCAAAGTCAGCGAAAAAATTCCCAGAGCAAAGAATCATTTGTCGAGGTGACAAGAATAAAACTGTGGGCATAATGAAGAAAGAGAGAGAAAGAAATGGTTAAGGAAACTTTTCTTGGCCGTTTTTTTCCTAGAACCTGGTGAAAGGTTTGGACGATTAGTGTGCCGTGTGAAGCATAGCATTTGATCTGTATGTTGGTGTAATGCATATGGTGTGTAAAATAATTGGATGGAAGCCATGCCATGACCATGGGGATGAAAATGAGGAAGCATCCGCTTTTACATAGTCTTATACTTATGCATATATAGAGAGTAAAGCAAAATGCATAAATTTATCAGTATAATATGCATGTATATGGGTATATAGAAGAAAATATAAGTAATTAGATAAGATAATTTATGTGACGGGATGACAAGATGATGATGCGGTTTCCCAGCTCTCTGCTTTTAGCTTCTGTTTTAGATCCAGCTCAAGCTTCTCCATCAGTTCCAGCTCCAACTCGCCACTTGCACTTTTAATCGCTCTAAAAGCTTTCTCCTGCTGATTCTCTCGCCGTACATACATCCGCCTCAATCTCTGTCCTCTGTCTCAAGAAGAAGCAACCGCAACCGCAGAACTATATGTCCTGCAAACATATTTTACAAGAATACACGCTTTCTCCTGTGCGCTTTTAATGTAGGCTGAGTATGAAAAGTAGTTTTCCTGTAGCTGTCTCCAACTTTCTCCATAATGTTGCCGACCAGAATTTTGTATACAGTTAATAATGATTATTATCAACGCAGTTTGTTAAACTTTGAATCGTGATGTTGTGTCGCGTCAACTCGTGCCTGTCGCCTGTCGCTATCAATTAGACAAGGAATTGTTGATTGTGTCAATTAATTTATGAGGACGCGGAGATCAAGGTTATTTTCGGTGGAATTTCATTGGGGCAAAATTCAAAGCAAAAATTCCAGGGACATTGTCGTATAACAATATGTTACAATTAGTTGAAGCTTTTAATGAAAATTAATTTTCTGTGATTGGTGCTTTGATGTTTTCAAAAAACTAAAAAATTCCTAACTAGGGAGAGGAGTTCCCTCTACATAATGCAATCGCTCGTTGTATCTGTCTGTTACGTGTTGCATTTAAAGTCAACCAGATTTTTACGGAAAAGTTGCCCAAATCGAAGCCACCTGGCCAAAAACCGGATTTTTGATGATAATCGGATCAAATTTTTTTCGATTTTTTTAAATAACCGAAAAAATTTGGTGGTGCAGAAATTAAAATCTATTTACATTTGTTTTTGCCGCTATTTTGTGCGGAAATTGAAATTTCGTCAAGTTTTGGGAAAGTTTTTTTGGTGGGAAAATTAAAATCATATAATTGTTCAAAAATAAAATCGCAGCAAAGTTTCAAAAGCTCAATGATTTGGAGAAAATCATTAGAATTCACAAAAATTTGAAGACAATAGAATTCTCAAAAATTCGCAGACCACTAGAATTTTCAAAAATTCGAAGACCACTAGAATTTTCAAATTTTTTAAAAAACCCTTTGGTAATTTTGAAGAAAATTACCAAAATTCTAAAAATCTGATGTCGAAAAAAATCACCAAAAGTTACTAAAATTTTAAAAATTCATAATTCCATAAATTTAGAAAATAAATCAACACAAATAGTCCAACGGCGCCCTAACACACTCCGAAGATTGTAAAATAACCGCTTTAGACTCAAGTATTTTGAGTCCCAATATTTAAAATGCAGACATAGTCTAAGACTATGTACTTGCAAGCTTCTCCCCCTACTCTTTCTTTCGTCATGCGACGAATGCTTGTTATTTATTGTTGCCCGAAAACTAACTTGCTTGACACAAAATTGAAGAGGAAGTGAAAGGAATATGTACACAGTCAAAATTGTGGAGAATCCACATAAACAGACCCCATTCTCCGCCTTATCAAAAAGTTTGTCTCGTGTGCATAAATACACATCACACTTGCAAATAATATCATATGTACATTGTACACTGTACACTGTACACACACAGCAATTGAATCTTGCAGGGCTATGGAATATATATATGAACGCCCAGAAAAAAAAGGCAGGAGAAGGGCAACTTTTCTTGAAGTGTTACTCTCCTGTGAGCAGTTTCTCAGCCTCTGGAGCTGCTCCTGGAGAGGAAGAACAAGAAGAAGAAGCAGAAGAAGAAACGTAAGGAATGAAGAGAAGAGTCCAGTTCCGTGGCCATAAATACGTTCAAATGTCACGCCTCCTGCCACTCTGGACACTTTTAACTTTTCCTGCCTCGTCTCGCCCCTTCCTCTCCCTCTGGAGCAGAACAGAGCAGAAAAGAGCAAAGAGTAGCGAGTCGAGCCCACTGTATACTGTCACCCTGTAATATATGAGGGAGAGTCAAGTCAAGAAAAAATAAATACAGATTTGTGGACTTTTAATTACATTCATCGTTTAAGCTGACTGTGGGCGGCCACTTTTACGTAGTCTCTTATAAATAAAGTTACAGGCTCCACTTCTCCTGTCCTGTGGCGAGTGGTGTCCGTAGATTGGCCACAATCGTCTTTATCTCACTTCCTCCCGTCCATTCCTCTGCTGCACGGCTTTCTCCAGCGTTTTTATGGATGCTCCATTTTTTCCAAGATTGAACCAAAAAATGCAACCAAAGTTCTTTTTCTACTTGTCCTTCCACAACTTTTCCAACTGTGGTAAATCTCTCAAATCAATAAACTATTGCATCAAACGCCGGAAGAAAATCAAGGCCGTATGTACAATATTTGTATAGTGTACATACAGTCAATTAATCACAATCAGAATCAAAATTCGGATAATTCTCTGCAAATTGAAGACATACAGAAGATAAAAAAAGAAAAATGTTGAGATTCGACGTATTTTTTGGAAAAAGTTGACATTCGGCCGACATTTGGAGACAGCTGACGTGAGGGCGTCTTGAGGGGGTTGAATCCCGGATTTTCCCCCTTGTTGCCCTTCATCTGGAAATGGTTAAAATTTGAGCCTAGCCAACGAAAATGTTGTGCTAATACTACACAGAAGGAAAAGGAGCGGAACTTGTTCCCTGTCACTCAAGTTGACTCCTTTTTTCCGCTTGAGCTTTGCTTGGGCTTGAAATCCAGGAGAAATCCAGTTTTCCAGAACGCATTCAGCAGTCCCAGACAAAATCCGAGTGTGTTATGTGTTGTGTGTCAATGGGAGTGACAGCTATGAAATTCTGTGACGAACACTTTTCACTCCATTCAATTTCTCCGTTCCTTTTCGTCCTCTTGACTCGACTCCTTCAATTTCCCGATTTTCTTTGTGACTGACTTGAAGAGGATAAGTCAACGCCAAATTGCCTTCCTTTTTTTCGTCTCTTCCTTCCTCTTTTTAAGACAAGAGAACCGCAGATGAAAAAATTGGATGATCAAAAGATATTTGCAGTACACTTAAAATTGAACATTTTTCTCGGGTTTCTTCAAAAAATATGTCGAATCAAGAAAAAAGTATAAAAATTAACCACAGTACGGAAAATCTGGAGTTTACTCGATGGTTTCCGTCTGGCCAGGCTAAATTTAGGCCCCAGTGAAAGTTCTCTAAAAAAAGAGAGAAATGTTTAAAGAAAGTAGTTTTTGGTACACTGCTCAAAATGCTTTCTACAATCTCTTCTTCTTGCTTTCACTGGCTTTCTCCGTCACATTGTGATTTAATCCATGTACGTAATCAGTGTCTATTCGCCTATGCAAAAAACATGCAAAAATTTAACTATGTGTGTCAGCCGTGGTTTTATGCGCTCGTTGAAATCTCCATGTGCTTGCAAAAGGGAAAATTTTCTAGTTTCCCAGCAGACGTTCTGGATTCTGGAGAAAGTTGTATAGTACGCTGTATGTAATCTGAAGAAAAATATTAGACACACAAATCATGATGATGACGCTGATGCAACGGCCATATAAAATATTAAAAATATGATTAGACTTTGGGCATTTCAACACAGAATTCGGAATTTCTTGCATATTACAGATGTATAAGTACAGTACACTGCATTGCATTGCACTGTAGAGTGGTATGCTGCATACGATTTTCTGTGCAGTTTTTCCTTCTGGATTTTCGTCCGTATGTATATGAGCTTATGGAGAAATTATGTTCATCGTTAAAAAGAAGCCGGCCTTGCAGTTTCTTTGTATGTTTGGTGCTCAATGCTCATTCTCATGTTATGTAACTGCATAATATGTACATTTTATCATGTGCTCACAACCCTGAACATCAAAGGGATTTTTATAAGAAGAGGATGAACAAAAAATGAACCGTTTTTGCACATCTGACCGTGACACGATTTGATATCATTATAATACAATAATAATATGTCGTGAGATAAGATGAGCTGTCGAAACCTCCGAAATTTGCATATCTTGCACAATTTTTTCAAGGACAACTATAAAAATATATAATTTACAAGGTACAACAAGCTTGTATTCGTTTGTAAATATTTAAATGTAGATTAGGAATTTTTTTGTGGAGAGTTGACAGTGCAATGTTGGGCGTAAAAACAGTGGAGTAAATAGTTTTGAGGAATTTGGACGTTGCGCATTATCGTGGGGTGACAGTTACATATAAAAAGAAAAAAAGCTAATAGAATTGGTGGTAAGATAAAAATGTATGTTGCTTATTTATCGTGTGTTGGGAAGACGAAAAAAATAAACTGACGGGAAAAACGCAATCCAATGACATCACCATCAACATAAACATGAACATGAAGATGACGACAACGGTTTTCTCCATCTTGTCCCACCACACACTAGATAGAATTAATAGAGAGTCAATAAAAAAGCGCTCATCTCATCCCGTTTTGCATGCGATGGGCACGAAAAAATGCGACGAGTGAAATTGGATGCGTCATAAAGCGGTAAAAATGGGAGGGGAACCAGAATTCAACCAACACTCACATGTCTTGACTATATAATTTTTTAAATTCAACCGTATATATTATGTATATTAACTATATGGATCAGACATGTTCTCAAACACCGGATTGACTGATGAGGGGAGTTCACTTCCTGACAAAATATTTTATTCCAAAAATCTGTATCGTGGGGAGTCCAGATCAAGTTTTCAAAAATACGGTCAAATATAAAAGGTGACCTTTTGACCTTTTGACCCCGAAAAGGTCAAATCATGAAAAACCGTACAAACTGTGCATGACAGGTTATTATGCATAAAAAATCATGCCGAACACGATGCTAGTGTCAGATGACCAAAAATCGGCCAATTACCGAAGCTAGTCAAAAGTTGACCTTTGACTAGCAAAATGTCAACCTTTGAGGTCATCAGCTTTGGTAATTAGATAATTTTTGTTATATGACACTGAAATTGTGCTAAGAATGATTTTTGATGTATTATGACCTATCATACGCCCCCTTTAAACTTTTTTCATGATTTGACCTTTTTGGGGTCAAAAGGTCAAAAGGTCACCTCTTATGTTTGACCGAATTTTTGAAAACCAACAGTAATCTAGACTCTCTAAGGTAAAATTCATCTGACTACGATGCAGATTTAAAAAAAAAGTTTGGTCAGGAAGTGTACTCTCCTTGTGAGTCGATCCGTTTTGCTGAGCACATGTCTGATGTGTATATTAACTATACATGCATATTATAATATGTACAACACATATGCGTGTGTATGAATTCAAAGTCAAAGTCAAATTCGAGTAATACCCTAAATAACGACAATATGCAGAGAGCAGAAAGCAGAAAAAATATATATATACAGAAAAAAGTAAAACGGAGTCACGTCGCAAGAGTAAAAATAATTTGGCGGCTCCGACGAGACACTTCATTTCCCACATTTTCAACTTCAACTCGACTTGACTCGAGCTCGACAGCTTACAAAGTGCCGTGTCGAGTATTTACATATATTTTATGCATACATACTTAACAGAGATGTAAAATGGAAAATTCCTGCATTTCAACTGCGAATGTACATACATATAAAGAGCTCGACACGAATAAAATAATAAAAATACAGGGCGTTCTATTAACCTTCTGCTCAAACAGTCAACGGTTCAAATGCGTAGGAGACAAGCAGCAAAAATTTAGACGGCGCTCAACCTTTCCATGAAACATTTTCTATCTGTATGTGTAATATGTCAGCCAGGGTAAACAAATAATGAAAAGATCAATTTGGGATAAAGAGGTCGCCAATTAGTTGACTAAAGTGTATTTACGTCTATAATGTATTTGAGTAATAAGTCATCCATAGTCAATTAAAATGTGTGTTAATCTCAATCAGGGAGCGGGACAAGTGCCAAGTATGTATAATGTATATATAAAGCATTCATTAGGAATTTGCTTTTAATAAGGTTTCTGCTTTCTCCCCGCCATCGCATCGTCTCATCCTTCATCGTTCATCGTCCATCGTCGAGGCTTGACTTTCTCCATGTTGTTGAATGTATGTGTTTAGATTCTAACTCGACTGAGGATGAAACTGAGGATAAGTCGGGGATTCCAGGAGAACAGAAGATAAAAGTGGAGTGCCAGTGATGAGTATGAATGAGGCGGCGAAAAGACGCTGCTAATCCGATAAGTGGCCGTGTGAAGAGACTGGAGAGAGAGAGAGAGAGAGATGGAGAAGTGATACAAGAGAAAGGAGCAGACAGGAGTTAATTGGGTGTCTTTTCAAAGGCGATGGAGATTCAAGAACAAGAACAAGAACCAGGGCAGGATGAGAAGAGATAAGATTCGATTTTACTCTTGCTTTCTCCAGCTTTCTCTCTGTCGCTATTCCCTCTCATCTTGTTTTCTTAGCTCCCTCTCGGCCTTCCTGCGGATGACGAGGACGAAGAGTAGAAGGAGACGACGACGAGTGTTTGCACACGACATGTCCGTGAGCATCTAGCCAAAGTTGTTACACCCGTTTCTCTGCTTTCTCTCGCATGTTCTGCTCATCCTCACTTTTGACTCAAGTCAGGTCTGCTTGTATTTACGATTTCAACATGCGATTTGCCTTTCTCTGTCCGCTTTCTCCGGCTCTTTCACTTTTACTTTCACTCTCACTTTCTCCGCCGCATTTGTATTCCTCGGTGAAAGTCGTCTGCTTTCGAGCAGATCTATTTCATTAGGGCCGTTGAGACTGACGCGTTTGTCTTTTAAATGCCACCACAACCTGGACTTTCTTCCGTATATTTTTTTGTCCCTTTCTGTCTCTTTTTTACCTTTGACGATTGGAAAAAAAACAAAATCTGGACTGAGGAAAAAGATTTTTTAGGGGGGAATTCGGATTTTCCCCAAAATTTTGAGAAACTTTGCAAAGTTTTATAACTTTTGTCGGTTGACCTCTTGACCCAACTTTTTTTTATAGAAAGTTGCACTTGAATAAAAAAACCCTGATCGGCTCATTACTCCGCCTGTCGATCAAGGATGTCTTTTTGAACAAAGGTTGTCTATGAAAAATAAACTCAGCTTGATCCACATGTACAATGTACAGGAAAGAAAGTTGACGTAAGAAATAATATTATGGATGGAAAACCGCAAGGAATTGAAATTATGAACTGGAAATTTATTTTCAACTTGAGTTGCTATTGACTAATTGGCCCGATAAATGTGGAACAGAACACTAAATTCAGGTGAAGAAGAATTCAGGAGAATAAATCTAGCTAAATTCACCACAAGGAAAATGGTGGGCAAGTAGATTATTGGGTGAATTCTGCCTTGGGCAAGAAGGAGACGAAGAAACACGAGAATCCATTAATCAAACTCGTGATGCACCTTTTGCTCATATTTATGTATGTACAGTGTACATCACATATGTGGCCTGAGACAAATTTAAATTGATGTTTTTGCTTCTACCTTTACCTTTACCTTCACTTTCACTTTCCATTTCCCATTTATCCTTGGCTCCGTTTATTATTTCCTATTTCGCAGTCGGGTGACTTGCGGCTGCCTTTTGCAAATTGAGAAATTGAAGCCGTCATTTCATCGTCATTATGATAAAATGGTAATGATGATGATGATGATGATAGTGAGTAGTGAGTAGCTGAGCTTTTAGCAATAATGACATGGTGAAGGAATATTTACAAATTTTCACAGTCATGAAATTTGAAGAGAAGGAGAGAGAGAGAGAGAGTAGAAGCGGCAGGTGTGGTTTAGATACCCGTGAAACACCTTTCACTTTCTTCCATCGAGACACGCAAAATTTTCGCCGAGAAAGCAGGAGAAATATGCTCAAAATAAATTTGCATCAGCATAATTTGCATCGATCGTCTTCGTCTTGCCATATAATTAACATTGCGTATATACTGTATACTGTATACACTATTTTCGTAAGGGCGGGTCCGCCTTTCAATCTTTCCATGCGGCGTTGAACTTATTTTGTAAAATTTTGAACTGTTCTTTATTTTCTTGTTTGTCTTATGCATGTATATGCAGAGCCGTACTGTAACGCAATTTGGGACGAAATTTACTGCTGGCCGGCGACGGCTGCGGGCGAAACGGTGAGCCGATCCTGCTCCGAAGTTATGAAGGATGACGTCGAGATTGATGCTCAAAATATTATTGGTAAAATACAAAGTTAATATACTTGAATTTTTTTACTTTTTCCATCTTTTGTGCAAAATGTGACAAAAATAGTTCTTTTTTGTTTTGCTCAACAAGAAAGTTTGACTTAAAGCATAATATATAAAAAAGGAAGAAAAATATGTATTTTTAGTGAGGATCTCATTATTTTTGATGGAACGTTTCAGGTGACGCATACAGGATTTGCTCCCCGGACGGCACCTGGTTCTGGGGCAATTGGACCAACTACAATCAGTGTCTTGAAGGCATCTCCGACGTTCCCACCGTGAGTCTTTAGTCTACGTCTTTACATTCATATAAGATATTTGCCCTGCAAAAAATTTCTTCCACCTTTCCATCCATCATAAAATTTAAACTTTTAGGGCAAACACAAAGTTTTGTGCATTTTCATTCATTCATCGTCATCGGCAGTTCCGAAAACTCTTCGAACAAATCGAGCAAACAAAAGACGTGCACAAGAAAATGTGCACATGTCTGAATCACCGTCTTAATCTTTATGATGTGAAGTCTATAATCTATGAATACACATAAAATGCATATAAAATAATACGAGTCATAATAATATGACAAATCTCGTCCCAAAATCCGAAATCCTCCCGGTAGTCATTATCATTATTTTCCCAATACATACACAGTTAAATGACGGAAGACTCGAGAAAGAATAGCGAAAAAGAAACTTTTTTGCTGTAGGAGAAAAAATTGGGAGAGACAGCGAAAGCAAAAAAGTTTGTGTTTATTTTGTGCCTTTTATTAATCCCTTTTTCATACGTATGTACATATTCAACCAAAAACAAGAACAAGAGCATGTCTGTTAAATCAAGGGAAAAGAAACCTCGGCCCTTTATTGATATAAATAAATACATACATCGTTGGTATTCTGCTCACTCCTCTGTTTTTGCCTGCAACTAACTGTACAAATTAGATACATACGTATACAACACACGTAAATGTTATGGTGGATTTGAGGAAAAGGGAGTTTCCACCCTTTTTTTATGTCTTGCATCTTATTTATAAGTATTTACTGTGTATACATAGAGAAAAAGATGCGGTATTACACGCAAGCATTACATACAGTAAATAATAGATACAGAAGAAACGCCAATAACTTATTACTTAATATTTTTTCCATTATCCGCTTCCATTTATCTGCTATTTGTTTATTGTTTATGCGATCCACTGATTATTGTTTGACTTTGTTCATCTCTGTGTAATAATAATATGTATGTTATTACATCATATGGTTGTTTACCTTGAAAGTTTCTCCAAGAAGCTGAAACATGCAGAAAATCTTACAAGGGAAACGTTTTAGGTGACCCATGGAGTTTTGAAGACGACCAACCGTGGTTAATTGCCCACGTCCAGGGGGTCAAGAAACTTGGGCCCTTTTTTGTTTTTTTCATAAAATAGCCCTAAAAATTTAGAAAATCAAACTTTTTTACCTTTTTTGGTCAATTTTGGAGCCACAGGGTCATTGTTGAGAAGTAAATGCGAGCTACATAAATTGAATTAGAATTATTATTAAAGTTTGGACTTTGGACTACGTTTGGTTTAAAATGTTTCGATTCGCCGTTTTTCGAAATTTTGGTGTTTTGCCCCAAAATGGGACTAAAAATTGGAAAAAGTTAAAATTTTAGTAAATTTTAAAGGCGTCAAAACCAAAATTCTCCAAATTTAATTCAATTCTGGCACGTTTTAAAATTTACTTAACAAATTTTATAGTTTTTTCAAAGTCTGACTAAAAATTGGAAAACAATTGGAAAAAGGGGCATTTTAAAAGGTGCAACAAAAAAAATTACTTCCAAAATGTCACCCATATCAAATCATTTGCAAAAGTACTGAAATTTTGAAAAATTGCAAATTTTAAATGGCGTAAAAAAATTTGACCAAACTTTAATTCTGATTTAAGTGG
>JAQIVE010004503.1:0-14441 GCA_034698285.1 Sminthurinus bimaculatus | reverse complement strand
ATTTTATTGAGTTTTGATTCGAATACATTATAATTTGTATTATCTTTTATTCAGCAATCATGTCTAATATCTAATATTTTTTTTAATTAGCTTTGTAGACTGTACTGAGCATTACTGTAAATAACCTATTTACGTACAAAATGTTATAAATGTTGTAAGATAAGGTATTTTTATATGGTATACCTTTACAAAAGTAAAAAGTAATTGAGGATGAGAGAATCTAATGTACCTCTGGTATATGGCGTTCCCATGGAAACACCATATACCAGAGGTACATTAGATTCTCTCATCTTCAATTGTATTATAGGCATATAATTAAATGAGGAATTATAACGCAAGCTCAATGTAACTTTTATTGGGGTGGTAACTACCAACTACCTCGTTTGGTATACAGTTTTTTCAATCGCCACTGGCGGCCAGTATTTTTGTTTTATTGTTAAATAGCACAGATGTAAGTTAAATTGTTACTATAAACTTTAAGATTGAGTTCTCTCAATTGCTTTCTATTTATTGTTTTATATATTATTTTATTGCTTATAGTATTTAGTTCTCCTGTAATATTTATTAAGTAACCAATTAAGGTATCATATTAATGTAATTATTAATGAAGCTTCCATGGAAGAGAAAATAGTGCTAGCGTATGTACACACGTAGTTACCTAGTATTTTTTATAGGGTTCATAATATTTTTTTGGATACACCTATAATACCATTTAGTATTTTTGTATGTATTTTAATTTTGCAATCATATTTTGTTGGTATGAAACACTGTGCACAAGTAATAATTGGCATAATAGTTAAAAGTTTTCACTTTCAACCACTAATACTGTCAATTTTATAAAATTACAAAATATCTTATCCGCTGCAAGCTTGTAATTTCGGCAATCGTAAAATCGTCTATACTTATTATACATTATTTGTTAAAATTGCAAGTTTCCAGTTGATAGATTGTTTTATAACTGACGGTATTAGATATATTATTTGGGGAAAACCATCGCTGGGTGCAGGTATTATTGTGAGTATTTTTACATTCCTTGCAGTAGATAAAACTTACAATAATATTATGGTACATACGGTGATTCGCATCCTGTGTCTAAGCCAATGTTTTTTTCCTAATGTATTGACAAGATGTATGTTTTAAGCACTGTACCTGTACTTTTATCTCAGACTTTTCTATAATGAAGGTACATACATCCTGTCATTTTTGTATGTAAAACAATTGTATCCCATAGTAACGTACTTAGAATTGTACATGTTTCCATGAATAGATTTGAGATGGATGCAACTTCACTGGATAAAAAAATGGTTAATGGTTATGATGTATAATGCACAATGCTCAAAAAATGTATCTCGAACGCGTTCTTTTTTTTCATCATTGTTTGTTTATGTATAGAAACAATGTAATAGTTAGTAAAATACACACCTGTTATTCATTGTAGAAAATAACATTGTTTGCTCCCTAGGTAATTAGGTATATATATTATGTATATCTGTATCTTTCTTTTATATTGTGTCCTTTGTACTTTGAACTTCTGAAAGTATCATAAAAATTTGTTGAGATTTGACAAGATTTTGATGAGATTTCTATGGCAAAATCCATACAAATCTTGTCAAAACTTTATCAAATTTTATATAATAATTATTACTGTATAAAATTTGACAAAGTTTTGTATAGGATGTAGGATTATCGACCAAAAACATCAATCGTTAGTCAGGATTGTTTTCTAGTGATAGACGATACACGGTGCACATATAGTAATCTTAATAGACACCGCATCGAGATGATGACAAACGACAAAGAAGCCGAAATCGAGCTCTGACTGAACATTCAACGTAACTTCAGTGGTGATAACATGATAAAAATATCAATAAATGATAAAATAATTTTTTATGATGTGGGAAATAAATTTCAGAATAAAATCACACTCGAGCAGTTGCTACTAGATACATTTGTGTCTATAATATTGAAGAGGCGTTTGTCTAAATCAGTGAAAGATCCCTACATTTAATATTTGCTGAAGTATTTTTATCCGTAAGCCGTCTCATATCTCATCATATACAGATATTGTGTCTTGTACAAGATATTTTAAACTTTAAACATGATTTGGTCTCAAGCGATGCATTTTGTACATATACTTTTACAAAATATATTATACACGTTCACGTAGTACAAGTATCTTGTCGATATACATTATTTAAGAATGAAGTTTAACAACACGACACGCAAAATCGTGAAGCGTTCCACATTTTTACTGGCTCTTTACCCATTTTCATGCGTTTTCAACTTTCGATAGCAAACCAGCCAAAGTGCTGGACTGTTGAAATGAATCGCAAGACTTTGGTCTTAAATTTTCTAGCAATCCGATTCTTACACCCTTATTATGAAGTTTAACAAATTATTGATTGTTTTTGTTCATATACCCAAAATGTAGCATCATACATTGAGAGCTTGACCCTGTGATGATTGCTTTTCATTACGTCTAACGTTCTGAAGTTCTAATGAACTTGCCTCAGAAGATGCGGCAATAAGAAATAAGAATAATGTTGTGAAATATTTTACATATTAATTTTACTTTGGCGTATGAGCTCATGTAAATAAATAATATGCATTTTTCATGTTTTGTTGATTTTGGTTTGAAAACGTCACCCTTCCCCCACTTATGCGGAAGGTATTTTCTTTTGTTCGCTTTTTCAAGGAACCTACTCACTAATGAGTTCTTCTATACCATTGGTAACCTTTTGCAAAATTTTCGTGAATAATTGAGTCATATACTGGTACTTTTACCCGCATATTATGTATCTAACAATTACAAGTATCTACATGAGTGGCGTTGAGCTTATGTATAAAACAGCCGTCGGGTTATTATGAGACATGAAATCGATTTGGATCACTTTTTCAATAAAAAAATAATATACAGTACATATAATAAGTACATTGTTAAGTATCAAATTATACGAACTAGAGATTAGGGCTTTTGCTCAAAAATGGACAAAACGTAAGAACGTGTAGTTGTTGCGAATTTACAAAACATCATGTACAACTTTGATTCATACAGGATGATAGGTAATTTTTCATTCTAATCTTCATCAGTTGTTCATAATAATATGCGGGATGTTTCGGAGGAAAGGATGAAGCCAAAGGCTGGAGTGCCGTTGCTGAAGATTTCCTTTCGATTTCATGAGGTATATATATGAGAAACTTTCGACGTATGATGGAAGCGCATTGTGTGTGTGAACACGTGCATACTAGATCGCTTTTAATATTAGGCTGGTCTAGTATAAGCTTCGTGGTCCCCTTTCTTTCTCTGTTTAAACTCATTGAAACATTAGACATCCATGGTTGATTTCCCGTTGTGCCGCTCTCGTTAGAGGGTGCTGCTCGGTTGAAGTCCCTTTCTTTTCTTTCAAGGTTTTCTCCCGTTTTTTCTCGGGTTTAAGAATCCTTAAGTTAATAACGGGCGCTTCCAGATTTGGCGTTGAATGACTTCAACTTGCCTTTTTTTTGCTACTTTTCAGCTGTGTAGCTTAGGTATTAGAGTTTTCCGTACATAGTTACTTGCAATACAACTTAAATAGGAAAATAGACCAGCTTTCTGTATTTAAATTCTGTGGCACATGGAACAAGGAGTATAAAAATCTGTACACAAATACACAGTAGATTATAGCTAAACCAGGAATAATGAGTATTGAATAATGGAATGCCCAACAAGTAGTGGTAGAAAATAAAGTCTAAATTCATAAATTCAACAAAATATCGTACAAAATACACTTAAATTGAAAAGGTTGTAGGTCACATTCTTGTGTAGATTCTTCTCCTTCAAAGGGAATTTAGTTATCTTTCCACACATTTTTTTGGGAGGATTCGTCAATAAATCAATGATGTGTATGCATGATATGAAAAGGAGGGAAATACCATGTGTAGGATTACAGAAAGCATTCCAAGTACTGAGGTAGGGAACAACTAAATATTTGCAGTGAATATTATGTAGAAATACATCATAATTCAGTATATTAGAATTTATTGACATTTTCCCTCAAAGTTCAACATACTATAAACACAACCAGTTCTTTATGGTTATCAGTTTTGAATAATTCAATATCTTGTTGGATTTAATATATCTTTTACTTAAATGCGTGTGTACATTTTCTTGCACAGTGACACATATTCAAATAAGCATAATAATGTTGTAATATATGTAGGCGTGAAATGGCAATGCCTACTAGGCATGTAAGTTTAATATGTTGTCATTTTGTTGTATAGTAGTGCATCTTCCCCCGTTGTTTTCTTATTATAATATATTATATATTCAAAGTCCCTTAGTACCGTTGAGCGTCTCCATTTGTAGGTCTCGATGGTGGTGCTGCTGTTGAAGGAAAAGTTGATTTTTATTGACATTTTTCGGGGATTTGGTGAAGGGCCGTATCTTATTCAAGATCTCACCCGCCACCCAGAAAAACGCTCCAACCGCAGTTGTGGTCAAAATGACTACAAGTGATGACTGTAGGTCGTTGGTTAGTTTGAAAAGGCAAAAGTAGGTGACGACAACGAAGAGAATCCAACTGATTTTTATCTTGAGTTGCATGTCGTTTACCCTTTTTTTTTACTCTGTGTGAATGTGAAAGTTGAAGGATCTTCTTCTTTTGTCCGATAGAGGATCACTTTACATACTTTAATTTCTTGCCGAGATTCGATTCCCACCGTAGTCAGCTATGTAGCTAACCAAACTACTTATAGAATCTTCCTGACACTTTGCATATTGAGTCTTTTTTATAAACGTCCAATAGTTGGTCGGGTATTGGGAAGATCGAAAGACGGCAAATACGAGTTCTGTTTCTGTTTCGATCTCTATATCTTGTACTTTACTTTTTGTTTTTTGCACCAAACTTAATCTTTCGATTACCGTTGCTTTTAAGACAACTTTGATTTTTTGACCCCTCAGTCAAATTAACATTATTAGTTTGACGAGTACTAGCCATAAAGGAGTTTTGCTTTGACTTTGGTTTGTTGTTGTTGTGGTTGATGCTGTAACCAACACTGATCTTTTTCCTGTATCCTACTCCTCGTTTTCAGAAACTCTTCAAGCATGGAAAACTTGTCCAATCTGGAGAAGAGGATGGCGTAGGTATATTTGAATCCCAATTGTATCTGCTATTGCTATGCCAGTGACGACATCCTGGCCGCATGTAGGAACGAGAAGAAAGAAAGTAAAAAGATAGATAAAACAAATTAAATCTTAAGTTACATTTCTTGTTTATACAGAAATTTAATTCGGAATTTCCCAGCATTCACTTTCACTATAGAGTTAAAGTAGATCTCTGACACAGCTATATGTACTGGTATGTTTATGGCTACACAAAAGATACGTTGTTCTGTGCATGATAAACGACGAAGCTTGTAAATGTATGAACCTCGTTTGGAGCTTCAACTGCAAGTTTCACACGTCGGTACATTTTATTCGGCTGGTCCAGTGTGGCATTGCATTTTGTATTTACTACTAGGTATTTGTAATAATTGAATATTGAGCAGCGTGCATAGTACATGAAATATGTAGGTCTTAGGCATTATGCACATGTGTATATTGTATATTACTATTTACATTCACGTTTTTTGCTGGGCTAAAATGTTTCTTGTGTAATCCAGGGAATATAATATTTATCGAATAATGCTCACAAATATGTGCAGTTATGAAACTGGCCGTATAATGTACACTGTATGTACGTGTTTACACACGGCTATGTGTGATATGTATTACATATGTACATACATAAGTACGGAGCATCTGGATTGTCTTAAGTATCAACTCAAAGTTTGCATGTCGAGCTCATGCACTTTATGTATAATAAATATAAGTACAGTACATGCAAGATAGACTACTAAGAGCATAAGATGTAAAAAATTGGTTCCTAAGCCAGTTGCTCATTTAAGTCATTCAAAGCTTAAACCTCATCTATCCTGTCAAATTCAAAACCTTTGTCAATTGACGTGCAAAATTAGTTTTCAATTTTCCTTTTCACGAGGAAATTATAAATTTTATAAGCATAGGCATTTTAGATACATACATTGTAAACGTTAGTTACACATCTCGGTGCATGCATTGTATATACATACAAGATAGATGCATATAGGTTTATGCGGATGTGGGGAACATTCTCATTTCCGATCAGAAAATTTATTTTCACAGCTGCGAACACCTAACAGTTTCAAATCAACTGACACGAGTAAATATACATAGTACATACCTATAGATACTGGATACTTACACATCAAGATGTACAATGTACAGTGTAAACTAAACATCCATGTATTGTCTCTGTTTTCAAAGAAAAGAGAAAGGAACTTCTTATGTACATTATCTTTTATGAGGCAGAGAATTTAAAATTTATACATTTGAACAAAGCCTTGGGACAAAAGCTAGTCTGACATAATTCCATTTTAGCATATGTTTGACAAAGTTTCTATATTTACATTTCACATCACTAGAAGTCATTGTAAGAGAAGCCGATTTTCGGAATTTTTTATGATTTCTCTTACGAACTCCGCTGAAACTGAAACCCGTGTTTAAAATCGTCTGAATGCTGAATGGATTTTCAAAAAATTGATATTGATATTGCTTCCCTGAATTCCTTCCTAATATAAAGTATAGTACAGTATACTATACTACACATACTTTATGTTACGAAGAAAATTCTATGTTACAATACAGTGGTAATTCCATATATATTACAGTATACAACTACTTACGTAACAGGCATTTGTTCATACAGCATGTTGGATTCCATGACGACCATGAAAGTGAGAACAAATAAGAAGATAAAAATTTTACAGAATTGTGTGTTACTCCTCCTTGATTGACTCGATGTCTTCTTCAACTTCCATCTATAGGCTTTTATTTTTTCATACCAATATAGGAAGAATGCGTATGAAGTTTGAAGTGGAGCTTCAACCTTTTCTGCTTGTTCTGCAAATAAAGATGAACTTTTTAGCATGACGCATTATGACAACACAATGATAACAAATAATGGTAACCATATCTCAATCACTATAGAAACGCCACATCGGCCGAGTAAGGATTTAAAATTACTACAATAATAGAATTGAAAACGTGCTAATTGTTAGCCTTGAAAACTGCCAGTAAATTGCTAATAATAGATAATAATAGAAAGGTTAGTTTAGGAGTAAGCTAAATTACTCCAAAATTTTTTTCTCTCAAGCAGAGAAAATAATTTGAGTAAAAAAATTACGCAAAAAATAAAAAACCGCGTTTGGGTGCCAACACAAACGGCACAATAAGTTGAAGTAGAAGTTTACTTAAATATCAGTGCATATTTATGTATTGTACATATTATATGTGTAATCTTATTTCATATCTGAATATTATTGTTATGGAACATGTAAAAGGTAATCGTAATAAGATAAAATGATTACTGATGTTGCCCTCCTTTGAAAATTGAAAGGGAGGATTCATTTAAAACGGTGCATATCTAATCATTTCTTCTCAATAGGATCTACTTGTACCTACATAATATGTATGCATGTATATTGCACTTGCACTCATTTTTGTGGGGAAACAATTCTTTTCTTTTCCTCCAGCCTTTCACAATTCAACTTTCCCTTCACCTGACTTTGACTTTGCGTTGTCGGAATTGAAATCTACATTTTGGTTTTGGGGTTATTCTTGTTGTCGTTCTATTTTTATCTTTATTCCTTTCCAGGATTTAGCGTGTACATTGTACACGCTAAATCTTGAGGTTCTTTTCTTATCCAGGAATAAAAAAAGGGCAGAAGAACCAGAATTTGCCGACAAACTGGAGAAATGAGGAGTGCAGTGTGAATGGAGAGGAAAAAATGCGTGCTGTCAATTTGTTTTACAGTTTGACTTCTTTCCCTCCGTTTCACTTTTCCTCTGGTTGCGACTTGGGCTCTCGCTTTGGCTTTCACCATTGCAATCGACCTCTACATCCCCATAGAGAATAAAAAGTCTGTACTTTTGAGAGATTGAAATAGAATGGAAGAAAAAGGAGAAAAGGGGGGAAAACTGAGAAAGAATTCTCCGGACTGGAAACAACAACTCTTTTCCCTTTCATTCTTTCTTTTCAACAAGCAGTTGAGGAACTATAGTTGTTGTAACAAGGAAACAAGAGCAAAAAGACGGCACTGACAAAAGAAACCCAAGAATTTGACTTACATACACTCGGTTTTACATTTTTCTAGATTTCTGGATTTGGATTTATTTTCTGGATTCAAATTCAGATTTTGAGAATTTCCAACAAAGTTTTCGGCTTTTATTCTATTTTACTCTTTCTTGTGCTGTACAATGTAGTAAGTTGTTGTTTTTGTTGCTTCTGTTGTTATTGTACGTAATAGTCTTCTCCTTTGTATCCTTGTAAAAGTATATACACAATCTCTCCTGGATCTAAGAGTATATGGTATGTGTACTTGTTTTCTGACTGTGAAACGGAGAATCAATACAAAAAGAATGTCTTGTACACGTTTCAATGATGGAATAAGACAGCTACCATCTACAGTTTTAGAGTTTATTCAACATGAGCAACTTTATCCTTTTATTTGAACAGATCCGGAGGCTGAAAAGTTGTTGAATTGATTTATTATATTTTGTATTATACTTTATGCTTATACATACTAGCTGACGATCAATAATGATGTAATAAAAGTATGTTGTACACAGCAGTTATATTTTTTATTCGATTTTCGTTGCAATAAATAATATTATTTGCAATGGATATTCCACACGTATTGAAAATGTGTAGTTTTCCCTTTTGTATCAGCCAAAGGTTCGCGGCAGGGTTGGATTCCGAATATTCCAGGTAAATTATTAACTACCACAACGTAATAGACAAAGTGTACTTACTGTCCGCAGGATATGACACACTACTGCAAGCAAAATGACGTGAAGTGAATGATAGTGATGCTAAATGTGAATGCCAATATGCTGGTGCAAAATAATATTTACGAACGCGAAAAGAAGGGACCGTCGGTAAGACGGGGAAAAGGAGGGAGTGCAAAGGGGAAAGAAAGAAAAGTATTTGCTGAAATGGTGTAAAGAGAGGGGAAAGCTTACAGAGAAATAAAGTGAAATGAAGTGTGGCCGTGGTCACCAATCAAATTATCAAAAATCTTTCTTAAACTGCAGCTCACATGCAAAAAAAACTCCCAAGCACACACTATGTATATAGATACACACAGATAGAAAAGATAGATAGACATATCTTATTTGATACATACATACATACACGTCACGTCATTTTCTCCTCGTCGACCATTCATCCATTCAGTAACTAAATGTTCCTCTTGGCTTTCTTCCAGGCATTTCTTTTTTTCTTTGCTTTTCCCTTGTATGTGTTTTCCTTCGTTTATCGCTCTCATAACTCCTTTTGGACTCGTCGTTCGTGTCGGTCAAATCGCCTTTTCTGCTGTCGTGACGGCCAGTCTCCAACCTTATACAACTCTAGCTTAGCTTCAACTTCAACTTGAGCTTGCCCTCTAACACTATGGCACACAGCTTTTCAAAGACAGTTCACATGCACGTTCACGATTCACATACACAAATATGCCTGCATGTAAAATGTAAGCTGTACACTGTACACAGTACACACATATTTGCATGTATAGAAACTCCAGTCAATATTTGATTGATTTTTACCTTCATATTCATGCTTGTTTGAACACTATATTATTATTACTGCCATTATTATAATACATTTTTCTGTATCATATACATCCTTGCATTCATGTAGCAGTAGAAATGTAGATGGTACTCGCGTATAGGTGCAGAGAAACTGATGTGTGGAGAAGAGTTTACATGTAAGTATGCACATACATAAACGATAGCTACATAAAGAAAGTTTCAGAAGATAAAAAAGTGGAGAAAGAACACAGTTTCTCCTCGTTTTCCCGTTTGGTGCCTTCTTCTTTCTTTTCTCGTATATCTTGTAAGTATATCTTCTTCCCTCTTGAAGCCGAAACTTATCTCTTGGCCCATGGAATAGGCTGCAGAAATCTATAATGTATAAAATATCGTGTGTGGAAAAAAAGAAGCCGCAGACGATGCCCTTAATGGTCTTTTCACTTAAATGGTTGCTGGACATGCAAACTTGAGGAAACCAGAACATGGGGAGCTGGATGATACAAATATGCATGTATTGCCTATCTATGTACAATGTGTTCCATGTATTTTATATTGTATGTATACTTGCATACATACGACATCAGCTCCTTCGCTGGCAAATGACGACAGACGGACACATGAAAAACTGCAGTTCCTTCCTGTCTCTTTCTCCATCCGTGTATGTGTAATTTGTGTCTATACATATAATGATATATTCTCCTACTCTTTTATAAACTTAAATGTGTACACCAAAACCCTATTTGTGTAATATCTACCATACAATAAAATACAATACAATATAAATAACACAATGGCTTCAATGTCATTTCAAAAAGATGGGATGAAGACAAGGGGGAAAACTGATGTTTATAATATTTTGTCTATCGTCGAAACTTGACCAAGTACAAAAGTACAATGGATAGGTCCGAAAATCATAGCTATAGCAAATTATGACAAGAAGAAGGGAAATGGGAAGAAGATGTCGGCGTCTTCGACGAAGGGAATCGATCCAGCGCATCATATTTATTTTTTAGTCAGCATGTGTGTTGTCTTTTAAAGGATGTGAAAAATTGTTGTGTCTGGGAATATGGACAAGGAAAATATATGTAAATGCATTTACATATTTTTCCCTTTTCCATATTCTGGTTATATATAACAATACAATGTAGGGTATGTTTAATGGGCGTTTATTAAGGAGGTTTGACATTGCATAAACTGCAATCAGGTTTAATTTTAGCTTCTAATGCTGCTTCAAGCTCTTGTTCAAAGAATTGTTACCTCTCAGTGTCAAACCTTTCGAAGTGCATAAATATAGACATGAACTGGTCTTATGTGATATGAAAAGAGTTTTAACTGATGAGAACGATTTTCCTACCTTTCCCTTTTACTTTATTTTCTTCCACTTCTGCTTTCTTCCATGATTCTAACAATCCGAACGGAAGCTACGTTTTCCTCTTGGAGCTGAATAATGTTGTTGTTGCTTGCTCGTTGGCATTGTAGATATAGTTTTTTTTTCGTATTTTGTATCGCTTCCCTTCCCTCGTCCTCCATGTTGTGTGATGTGATATTTGTGAGAAAGTAAATTAGGAAGTGCGGGGGAGGAGGAGTAGAAATGAGAAAAATGAAAAAAGAGTGAAAGGATAGTATGTATGTATGTATGTATGTACAGATATATCAATGCAGGTCTTTATATTCATTGCATGAACAATGAGCGTAGTGTGCGATGGGGAGACAGGAAGAACACCTCGAGATATCAAATATTCATGGAAGTATATTCCCCTGATAAACATCTACAGTAATATCCTTCCTGTCATGATTTATACCGGCTGTTTTTCTACGGTATAGAGCAGACAAGCGAAAGGCTTTTTATGCATCAGAGTATGGATGTAATGCATATAGATACATATACATTCATATGTGTACCTACATATTGTTTCTTACAGTGTGTAAGAGTATATTTTCATATAATCCTTCTTTTTATGAGTAATACGTTAGAGTATATCTGTAGGAATGGAAGTATAGATAGAAACTCTAAATTACAAATTGAATGAGCATGATATAAATACATGCAAATTTCATTTTATCTTCTTCTTCTTCGCCATTTTTTCGTCCAACAGTTCATTTTATCAAGAAACTCAAGATCCTTAATATATACACACTTTGATATTTGACTTGAATGCACTTAATGTTTTCGCTAGAGCAATGCATTTCGGTGCTATCATTATTGTCTAGATCTCTTGGTTTGGAAAGAGTTAGACATACATAGAGTATATATCATGTACAAAGTGTTCAGTGTTCATAAGGCGTAGAATAATTGGATTAGTCATAACCGGTAGTTTTGGAATGCAAAGATAACAAGCTATGCCTCGAGATTTATTCGAGTTTTTATTAAATAGATATCGAACGAGGACTAAACACAAACACTTCCGTTCATGTATTTATAAAACAAATTCAAAGCATCAAAACAATAGGTACATATACCTTTGTACCTGCCCTGTACCTGTACAAAAGTTGCTGCTTTGGGCTTGTGAATTATGTTTATTTACCTCCCCGGCGAATATCACGTTGTCAAAGTACATACAGTGTACCAACATTGTACAGTGTATGCATATAGCAATATAGCAAACGACTAGATACTTTGTCGAAAAAGCTCTGAAGCGCACGTTATATCTCCGTTAATTGGTAATGACAGCAGCAGGTAGCAGCAAACGAAGCGAAGGGGGAATCTGTTCTTTTACTGCATAGTTGGATATAGTGTGCAGTGTGGACAAATTAACATGTGATTTTTTATGATTTATAGGAAAAATGCGAGGGCGGTAGAAAAATAAATTCTGTTTATTTGACGTGTAAACAGTAGGGTAGAAATTATAATCGTATTGTATTTGAGTTCTCCATACACATACATAAAACGAAACGGGGTTGTGCTCCCGAATTTCCAACGCACAGTAACGTTATATATTTGTAGTATCTCACCTGAATAAAATATGAGTCGTGCACCGAGATAAGATAGAAGACTACATACAAAAATGACACATTATAAATGTATACATGTACTAATGTACTATATCATCCATATCGTTTATACATAGTATATAAGGGAATCATCAGCCGTCATCACATAATTCCCCGTTTGTCATGGAAATGTTCCGTCAATAAAAAAAGCCTTTGAGATTTTGTGTCATGTTTTGCCTTTGAACACTCATGCTGTCCATGTGTACATTGTGTACATACTATAAACTGTTCAGGCCGATTGGCAGACACAACTTGTCAAGTGAAAGTCTCGGATAGAGTCATCAACTATAATAATAATAATATAATCTGAACGGCCACTGCCAAATAAATTTGATTCAGATTAAAGATGAAGCGAAAAGCTAAAGCAGTACCTTCAAAGTTAATAAATATGTAAATAAATTCATGCGTAGGCGACAAAGGTCGTGAGACGAATAGGTGAAAAATTAAACCGCTTTTAAGCGCACACAATACAATTTTGTAATTTGTTCCTCCTGCTACTGTGTTGTAGATGAATCTTTTCTATTGTACTTCATATACCACCTTTATAAGCTTAAGAAAAATTTGCTCGTCGTCTAGTTCTTGGAAAAAATATTAGAAATATGGGGGTTAAGAACCAGCTTTTCCCCAATATTTGTAATATACTGTAATGTATGCATATAATGTAAAATCTTCAAATTTGAAGTTGGGTAGGTTTTTAAAATACATGCAACATAAATATAGAGCATGAAAATTCCAGTTTATGAGTTTATACCCATTTTTTGTGTTGCACAAAAAAGTGTACTTGTTCTACAATATTATTTACCTCGAATTTTATGGTATTAAAGAAGCAAAGCACCGATTAATATGGCGTCAATGTCAAAACTCAGTATTACGCAAAATAGTCTAGTCATACGAGATCAAAACATTTCCCTGCTAAATCAGCATTATGCTATATCTTAAACATTCTGGAATATTCCTGTATACAGTAGTTGACTGCATGATAGACACGGTTGTAACACGGTTTAACTTTGATATCCAGAGTGATATTTCTGTTACCTTTTGCATTCTTATACAAAATGTGAGCTGTTGAAATTAAGACAGGACGTAGCTGTTTCAAAATACAAACAAGCAACCAAGAAAAATAATCTTGATTACTTAAACCTAAATGGTATTTTTGGCGAATTCTTTCTCTGGCTTCACGTGATGTAAAGATGGTAAATTTTATTCGACAATGTCGTTTTTGAAGACAATTTGTTTGAAATTTGAAGCGAGTCGAAGGTATTTAATTTTTAATGCTGTTGCATATATAAACTTGGAAAACAATCTTGTGTGTCGTACTGTAATGTATGCATGGAATTGTAGAAAGACGGGAAATTTAATGGAAGGGATTAGACAGCCCAGAGAAAGTTTCTTCCTTTTCATTCCCCATTTCCTCCATATGTACCTATCTGCAGACGTACTTTCATATCTTATGCACTTTTCTCGTATCTGGTATACAACGACTATGCGTCGCTATATGCGCTAAAGTTAGAGAATATCTTTTGGGTGAAAAATGCGAAATTTAAAAGGAACTCACAGCCAGTGCTTCCAAGGAGATGACAAGGAAAATTGGGAAATTCGTCTTGTCGTACGACTTCTTGCTTGTTCTCTTCCCTTCCCACTTCTACCACTTTTCTACTTCCAACTTCCTTTTTAAAACTAAAGATTTGCAAACTCAGCAAGGATAGGAAAATGTCAGGCACAAGTTGAAAATGCCACATCGGGTGGCACAAAGTGACAAAACCCGACATGAAGTGGCATAAAGTGGCATAATATGGCAAAAATA